>WBNO01014542.1:0-46479 GCA_013400575.1 Peucedramus taeniatus | reverse complement strand
AAATTTATCAAAATTGCAGTGTTTGAATCCAGCATGAAAGAAATTTAAGTATTATATTATTTATATTAATTTATATATTTATATTATTTATGTTAATTCTATTTATATTAATTTAAGTATCATTTTATATAACTGGCAGTTATTTTATACTGAAGGTTTAGACAGATTAATATTGTGTCATAGCATTGATAATTTGAAGTCAGTTGTCCAAACAAGGGAAATCCAGGTGTAAATTCATTAGTACCTACCTACTACCTTGATGCTGTGTTCAGTGATAAAATATATGGATGGTAAAAGTGTTGATGTTATTTTTTTAGCCATTCCTCAGACTATTTCACAAATGGGAAAACAAAGAATAAGCCTATGAAGACAAAAACTGTGAAACTCAGTAAGAAAGAAATAGTTAAAACAAAAAAGAAGTTTGCTGTGATGTATTATCTCAGAGATAAATAGTTCTCAAAATGTATCTACTAAACTCTCCAGAAAAGAGCCAGCACAGCAAGTGACTGTGTCATGAACACTTCCAGGAATAAGAGGATGGCTTTGCAAGCAAAATTTAATGAACAACAAATCCTCATTTTCTATTTAAACCCAAAATCACACTTGAAATACAGTCAGCTCAGTTAAGTAATGGACACCTAAATAATAAATAGAAGCTATCAAGTTAGTAATTTCCAATTGCCAGAATGCTGTATAAAGCATGAGCTAGAAATATTGAAATACAGTTCAAATGTTTCTTAATAATGTGCTAACTGCAGGAGAACTAAGCCCAGGAAGTCAAATAGTGAACTCCTCTGGATCTCACCTGTGAGATAGTCTGCAAGTAGGAATGAATGACATAACTTGTTGGGAAAAATATCTGCCTGATTTTCCATATGGAAGAAATGTTGGTTCTCCTTGCCCAAATGTTGCAGAGCACTTGGTGGCTTAATCAGAACTGTTCAGAGAGCATGTGACACTTTGGGGTTGGATCCCCAGATATGTGATTCTTGAAGGCTACTGAAAAGAGAAGCAGCAATCAGGATAACACTACACTTAAATTTGTGTGCTTTTCTTACTTCTGCAGTTTAAACTGATGGTGATGGGATGTGTAGTCTCACCAATATATGTAGTATCTGTTAACCTTATATATTCGTTTTCCTCTGCTACACAGAAGAAAGTTGTTTTCTGTTCACAAAGAAATCAATAGTGCCAAGTCTGACTGTATAATTAATGAAATTTCTTGGGTCTGGAAAATATTGTACTGTAAGTTTATTCCTCAGTTACTTTTTTCCTTCATCCCCTCTCTGTTATTCCAGATGACAATGGGTCTGCCTCAAAATGTAACTCTGCTGGGACAGTAAACTTGTTACTGCCTGCAGCTCTCCCCAGATAAATAACATCACAAGGTTATCAATCTTTCAGCAACTGAACTATTCTTTTGTACCAGGAAAAAGAATTTATAGTAAAAAAAAATCCTCTAGTGTTCCCCTAGCTGAGCAAATACTAAATAGGTATAACTTTATAACCGATCATATGAATCTCAATAAAGTGTCATAGAATTAGAAGAAATTGAATGTGCTACGAGGAAAAAAATGGAAACAAGTGTTGTGTTGTCAGAATGCTTAGTTTCAGATTATTGATTCTAATCTTGCTAGGTTTTACACAATTGACTTTTTTTGTAATTTTATGTTTTTTGAACACAGGTTTTCTTTCACTTTTGGATTCAATGAGGGTGAAAGGCTTTTAGAGCTTTGTAAAGTTTTAAACAGGTGGAAGAAACAAGGAGTGATTGATTTAGTATAGAATAGAAATGTTCTTTTTCTCCATGTTCTTGTTCTCCCAAGAACAAATCATGTCAGAGTATCTTCTCTGTCTAGTTAGAGTTTTTTAAAAAAAATATTTGTTATCTTGTGCAGCAGCTATGCTGCCAAGTCCTCATCAAAGTAATAAAATTGCAACCAGTAATAAAAACAGAAAAAAATAATTTTCTTCAAAGGAAGTTTCAATTTATTTATTGTATAAAGGCTTGAGTCAGTATTTTGTCCTATTCAGCTTAATGTTTGCACATAGACAATAGTATCAAGTAGCAGTACTATAGCAGTTCACTTGTTCAGTGTCCAGTGCTGTTAAACACAATCTATCAGCTTCATGGCAGGTCCATGTAATCACAGATCCATTGATTCAAGAAAGTTTTGACTTGCTCACAACCAGTGAATAGGTTATTTTTTTATATGAGATCATATTACTAAAAGCTTGCCAAGAACTTAATACCATGTTGGGGTTAGATTTGTAGGAGCATAATACATCTTGTGACCTCAACTTACTTCAACTTGCCTGTTTTCTACTCTGGTAAGACATAAATAAACCAGCACTGGAACACTACGCAAGCTGCAGAGAGCACAGTGCAGCTCAGGACACTTCCATGGCCACCCCTTTCAGAAGGTTAAGCGCCTAGTGCCTCCAATAAGCCAAGATACCTGGCAAAAGTCCAGCAGCTCATTGTGTTGTGATGGAAAGAAGCGCTTGGAAGCAACCAACTCACTGTCCAGGATGTTAAATATTTTTTCAATCAAGCAAGACTAAATTTAAGTTAAGTAACAGGGCTAACTTCTAAGCCTCACTAGGGAAAAAGTGGTGAGACCTGTTTTGCTGGCTGACACAGAGTTTAAGCAAAAATGATTACTTAAACCAGGTCCAACCTGTCTCACTCTGTTTAACCATCATATCCTCTGGTTTCTGTATAATTAAAATTAAGTAGCTTTTTTTCTTTTTTTTTTTCATCATTTCGTAACAGTAAGTCTAAATAGCATCTTCCTGGGTTTGGTTTTATTTCCATACTGTAGTAGAATCTCATGTAACAGACCTGAGGAGGTCTGGGATCCTTGTTTTACTTGCTGTAAAGAGGCTGCTTTGAGGCTTTAGAAGGAGCAGGGTGAAGAATAACACACTCCTGCAATCACCGGGTGGTGAATGGACCCTTAGTGATTTTTGCCAGACTGCCTTTAGGGCTCTTGGGGAAACCTTTGATATTACACTTAGATTCTTTTTCTGACAGGGTGGATTTAACTAAGGTTTGGTGGCTGGTAAAGAAGGGCATCTGCTTTCAGTCGCTTGTGGAGCATGAAATTGTTGACACTTGGTCAAAATCAACTACTTTGCAGTTTTTATGGTTTATTGATGTGGAGTTTGTGAAATTTAAAGTCTAAAATATTTAGTAAAAGCAGTTGTTTTGTCACTATTGTCTCAGTAAGAGTAAGACTGCTTACTGTCTCAGCAGTAAGGATAATATGAAAAGTGCAAAAGAAGCTGATTATGTTTACTCTGATTCCTTGGTAGCTTACACTGAAGTGGAAATTCACCCCAGTGGTGCACTGATTTCAACAAATAAAAGAACTTGTAAAATGAAAAGTCTAAAAAAAGCTTCTACAGTAGCAGTAAATTGCTTATTAAACTTCTAGCTAGACAGGACATAAAAATGGTGCTTAAAATGACACTCAAATAAAGGAATTATTTCCTGCTCTGAGTGGAGGGACCATCCTCATTCTGATGGCAACTTTGCTGTAAAGGACATCTTACGACTGGACTTGCCATACAGGGAAGACTTTCCCTGCTGCTGTGCTCTTGAAGTACTTTTAAATTCATTCTTCGTATTCTGTAGAATTCCAGCATTAATGCAACATGTAAACCACTGCACATACCCTCAGAAAATGCACATCCCTAAGTGCTGTCTATGTACTTCCTCCCAGACTTGCTTCACACTCATAACAGCATGACCAGAGTGATTAGACCAGAAAGCAGTTTGAAGCTAGCAAAGCAAAATCATCCTAAAAAATAACTTGTTAAATAGTAATGAAGGTCTTTTTCCTAGCTTAGTAATAGCTAGAAATAGCTGTTACTAGCAGCGGGGTAATAAATGTAGAGAGAGAGAAAAAAAGAGATAGAAAGCTTGGAGTTTTCTTTCTTACTCTGGCATTGTGTTTTTGTTTTACTTCCTGAACTCCAGCAGCTGAAATAATTCTGTTGTTATATTCCTGTAGATGTAGAAATGTGTTTTGTTTGGCTTTGAAGTTAGAATGAAAAAAACCAAAGAAAGCCCACCTTATGTGGGAATGGAAGCATTTTTTGTGAGTCAGTGTCAACTTTTCATTGAACAATAAGAAGCTAAAGATGATCCCATATTAGAAAAGCAAAATGCATGTATTTAAAAAAATGCTTCAGAAACAAAGGTGGGGGGGGGTTCATTTTGTTTTGGTTTTTGGGGTTTTTTTATTAATTTAGAATATTCCAGTGATTTTCAGTTTCAAGTATTCTCTTAGGAGGATATTCTTGTACAACCCTAATGTTTCAATACATCATATGAATCTGTGTAAAATTCCCATTGACATAACTGCCTCTACTTTGAAAGACTAATTGGTTTTGTTTGGTTTTGGGTTTTTTTTGTAAACTGGATTTTCTGGTGGGTTTTTTTTGTTTGGTTGGTTGGTTTTGGTTTGGGGGGGTTTGTTTGTTTGTTTCAACCTGCAGATTGAAATCAGTCTATACCTAGGTATACATCCCTGGCTTTGTTCCTAGTATTCCAGTCGGATCAGATATGTATATATCTTTTCCCTGTATATGTACAGGGAAAAGAGACAGTAAAAATATTAGATAGTTGTATCTGTTCAAATTGTCATTTCAATCGGTACAGAGCCTATAAATCCATCTGACTGGAAGCTTGAAACAATAATGGTTTTTATTGACAACATGATATTCTAAAAGAGATGGGGTTTTTTTATTATCCCACTACATTCTTGAAAGCACAGCTTTTAATGAAAGCTTGTGCTTGATCAGTGGAGTATTTTTTGCTATGTTTTTACATTTGATCTGAATTGTTGCACATTAGCAGATGTCACAATTCATTGATAGATGGAAATGGAAAGGCTTTGAAATTCTTTTACAGGGTTTGACGGCTCATTAGACACAACTCCTGTTCATTCTTTTCTTTTTAATATTTTCACACATTGATATTAGTTCATGAATCCTAAATGAAAAATGTTCTGAGTCTGACAGCCCCAAACAAGGTAATCTTCAGTCTTTTTTCCAGAATAAACGTGGCCCTTATGTTTTAGGCTGTCATTCTTCTTTCAAGCTGCTGCAATCATACTTTGAATTCTTCTTCAGATTCTATTAAAATAATTATTTTATTAATATAGTTACTCTTCAGGTACATTGCCGCCTTTGCTAGGATCATTATCATTTAAAAAATTCAATTTTCTGAATGTGTTTGTATATGTATATAAATCACTTAATTTTTTGCAACCTGGGAAAATAAGAAGTGTCCTGCCAAGTAAGTCTAATCCATTTTGTTGCTACTGACACAATGCAATGAAAGAGGTTATTTAAAAGGGGCATGTAAGTGCTTCTCTCTGCAGTCTATTCCCTTCATACTCCAGCAGCATCCAGAGTTGTCAAAGGATGTTAAAATGGGCTGTTCTACCTTATCCCTTTTAGTACCTGCTTACGTATCCATTGCCCATAAATGTTTCTAATTCATATTTGGAGTAGCTGGTACAGTCTGCCTCCACAGCTACAGCAGCCAACTCCTATGAAGGAGCACTTTTTTTAACCCATTTTACTGCTTGACAGTGTCCCAGTTCTAATATTGAAGGATTTGATAAATAGCAGTTCCACATTCATCTCACCATCTTTGTGATGATTTTAATCTCACTCCTATTGTTGCACTCCTTTGTGCAGGGGACTTTCTACTCTAGGAGTCCTGCAGATATTACTGCAACTTACCTTTAGAGTGAACTGGGCTTTACATTATACAAGTTTACATTTCATTTCTTTGAGATTAATAACTAAAAAGTAGCTTTGAGGGGACTTTAATTCTAGTATTTACTAAAATTGTTGAGCAGGGTATGTTTGTAAACTTCGTGAACCACAGACAGGTTCTGAGCTTAATTTGTCCCATCTGTTTGTTGCATTCTCTGCTTGTATTGGCACCACTTAAGCTGTTTCTGTAAATGTCAAAATAGGAACTTTACTGCATTCATGCACATACACATTCCTTTTTCAGTTTATCTTATAGTGCAACACATTCTGCAAATTCCTGATGCACACATCTTTCTTTTTTATGGGCATTCTGCAGAGAAGTAAACTGCCAGGCTATTCTGTAATCATCTTTGATGTTGCAATAAATGCTGTGTTCTTTAAAGCTTTTTAACCTTTAACCAACTAAAGAACAAATCAAAGAAGCAGTTTTCTAGATAATTTAAAAAGACTATAGACACAGTAGATAAGTTGAAGTGTTGTGTTTGCTGTCTATCAGAAGACTTTTCCTCCAAAGGAAGATAGAAATTCGTTGAGCAGCTAGCAAGCTTAACTCAATTTGGAGAACTCATCAATAAAATAAATGCCTATCCAAAAGGTGCAATCATTTCCACATGCAAGCAATCATTTCCACATACAGGCCTGATGTTTTCAGTTAACCATGCTTCAGTATGCTCTGAAGTTGCCCAGTGAATATATGCAACACAAAGCCTCCGTGCATACACTGATCCATGCAGCAGGTGCAAATCTGATCTCACAAAAGCTTTGCCCAAATCAGAGGTCTGTGACTGTTGGGGATGTCCTTGTGGAATCCCTTACTGTGTGTGTCTCTGCTCTTTGCTTCAGGGGAAACTTGCTGATCTGTTTTTAAAAGCTATGAACATTTTACTGAGACTTAGGGGGAGATCAGCCTTACTCAATCCAGACCGAAGTTCTCATCTGTAACCTCAAAGGGAGTTGCCATCTACACTGTTATCTATCTGTCCTTCCACTGTCTTTCCCAGAAGCAGCTTGGCTAGTGATTTAGTCATGCAGGGGACCACCTCTGCTTCAGAGAGAAAATCTTCCTGTACCTGAAATTCCTGGGCATCACATTGTGCCAACATTAATTGTCTTGTTTTGGGTGTATAAATTTAATCACCATTGGTTTAAACTTGCTCATACCTCTGGAAATAGGTACAGGCTGTCAGTGAGAGTAAGAGCTACCTGAGCACCGGGGGCTGAGCATGACCCAGCACAGGCTACTCTCACCAGCTAATGCAGACCTGGCCACAGGGTCCAGATGGGACAAGCAGAGCTGTCTGTTGGTCAGGGTGTCCACTGACAGCCTCCAGCAGGGTGGGGGACAGGGGGGAGGAAATAGGGCCAGGGTTCACTTGAGAGCCAGGGCCAGAGGTGCACATCTATAGCACTGGGCTGGTCCAAAATGCAGTGTTGCATTTTGGGATGTCCCTTCCCAGAGAAGATTGAACAGGGCCACTGGGGCCTGGCAGTGCCCTCAGGGCCCTGAACTCTATCACTAGAAATTCTGTAAGTGCAAGAAGAATGGAAAAGCTACATTGGAGGCGGCGGAAGATGGCAGGGCTCAGCTTAGCTGAGGGTCCTTTATTGAGGTAGTGTGTCATGGTCCTCATCTCTTTGTATCACTCTTTATTTTGGTCTCTTAACTATTTTCTGGGTGAATAGGAGAAGCTGTCCATATATTAGTTATTTTGAAGTAGACAGATCTATTTGAATTTGTATTAATCATGTTTAATGTTAACTTACCTTTTAATGTTAGTCTTTATTCAGTCATAATTTCATTCTCCCTTTTTGTTGTGTGGTTTTTTCCTACATGAGATCAAAACAGAGCATGAAACACTGAGTCTGTGGATGGAACAGTGTGTGTGCAAGAGGCACAGGAGGGAGCATATGAAGGTTAAGTTTCCCTCTCTGGCAGCTGCTCTTTAGCAGAGCAGGTTATCTGGTTTCTGCTTAGCAACAGAGGCTGTACAGAGATTTGCTCAGAACATTTACCCAGGGCAGAAGCTCTGTCTGTGAGCCACTCTTCATAGTGACCTCCATCTCCCCATGACAAGGGAATTTTCATGTTGTCATGTTTCCACAGCAAGGTTTCAGGAAGAGCACTGAAAAACTTGAGAAACAATAATGATAAAAATATTAACATTATTTAACAAAATAATGTTTTCTGTTTACCTAGGACAGCCTAGGAATAAAAAAGGTGATGCATGAGGAGACAAAGAGAGGATAGTTTTGTGTCTGGCCTTCCACTATCCATGAAGTTAGGAACTTTTAGTCTCTGTCTTCCTAAATGGCCTGATTCAGTGACAGCTTTGTGTTATCCTGTCTCAATGAAGGTTACATTTCCCAAGGTGTGGATGAGTATCTCTTCTTCCATTGCTGCAGTCAGTGTGCTGAAGCTTGCTCAGTGGGAAGCAAGATGGGCATCTGCAAAAAGTCAGGTATAACATGCAACCCCTGGGGCTTAGTAAAGGGAGTTGGTTCCTGAGGCTTTGTCAGTGACTCCAGCATTCAGCAAAGGCTGCAGCTCAGGTTAGGCAGCAGATACCTTGCAAATACTTTTTCTAATGTTTCTTTGTCTATTTGCTGTGCTATTTCTCCCTGTACATCCTAATTCTATCCCTTCTTGGCATATACTGAGTATTGGTGCAGAGAAAATCTCAGTCTGTATTACTAAGTGCAGTATCAGCAGAAAGTTGTTCTTTCATTTGGGCTTGTTGTTGGTCTTGCATTTTATGACAATTAGTAATAATATATATTTGAGATTTTTTTTTAATATGTCCAGTGTAAAGAGCTGAGTTTGAGTTTGAGGAAATAAGCATCAGCATGATAATGTGCCTGTCAGAGTACTATGAGTCAGTACCTGTAAGAAAAGAGGGTTCCTGAATAAAAATCTGGAATTAGACATTTCTGAATGGAAGCATCTCTTAACTTACATCAGAAAAGCAACACCTTTATTTTGGCTGTCATAATTATTTTGTTTTGGCTTAGCCAAGTTCACAAAAAGAAATTCTCTTTGGTAAAAACAGCAAAACAAACTCTGCTGGGTTTTTTTGGTTTTTTGGGGTTTTTTTTGGTATGAGCAGAGACATAGTTACTCAATGCTAATGTCTCATTTTAAGGAACGTAAAATCCTCAGGAAGGTTTTGTTAGTACAATTGCAACTACTTTTTCTGTTTGGAACATCATGTTCAAGTAAGCTCTAGACTTTTAGTTATTTCTGGCATCCAGGGCATAGTTTATGAACTGGTATGACAGTATCTCATATAAATTTTCCATCTGGATGATCACAGTGCAATAAAGTTTCTTGCTGTGGTGTCGAGCTAGAACCAAGTGTTGTCACTGGCTGACCTTCATTTGTAAGTACGTGGGAACATTGCTGAAACGCTTCACATAATACAGAAGAGCTGTTTCTCTGTACTGAGTATATTTATGTTGCCAAAGACTTCATTCATCTTCTTTTGAAAGGAGCACAGGATTCCCTGTCCTCCCCCATCACAAACGTTATAAAAGTGCAAGTCAATTCCTTAACACTTAATCTCACAGAGGGTCTGTAGGGGTCAGTGGCCAGGTCTAATGTACAAACGTTAGAAAATCAAGTCCTAAAACAAGGCCAGAGAGTGTGTTATTCTGCTCTGACTTGTGTAAAATTGCTGAATCCAAAATATGGTGTACTTCTAGGTGCATCAGTGAATAATCACGGGCTTTTTTTCCTTAGTGCAAAGTGATTGAGTTGGTTCTGAGAGTAAGAAGGTATGAGGAACATGCAAAGGAGCACTCTGATGGAAACATTATTAGTGACTTGTCCAAAACTATAAAAAAAATTTGAAATTATCAAAATAAGAAGCTCATACTGTGAAATTGCTAAAAGCCCTCTCTTTAATGCTTACACTTTGTTTTCCTAGTTTTGTTTGGTTGCTCTTACTCAGGGAAAAAAAAAAATCTGTGAAGTACCAGTCTTTTCACCATCCCTTTTTTTTTTTACTTAGGTAGAAATAACAATTCTAAAACTGTAAAGAATATCTGGTAGCAAATATATATAACACATAGAGCATCATAAATGGAATATCTAGGCAGTATGTAAAGAAGCTGGCTCTGCTGCAGCACAGTTTTTCCAACACTCGTTCCCACATTACAGGGAAAGAAGTTTGAAAGCTGTTGGAAAATTCTGGTTTACTCCTTTCTTAATAAATGCACTAGTGTTCATATCAAGCTTCTATTGGGCAAGTTAGCTTACAGGATGACATAACAAATGTTTGAATAACTTTTTGCACCTTTTTCCACCTGTTTGATTTGCCTACTTTCCCTCTGCATTGTCCAATACTCTGTTCATGGGTAAGTAGAATTCTGAGCTGGGAAAAGGAGCTGGTTTTTCCAGTGCTAAATTCTGTAATGCAAGAGAACTCTTTTTTCACAGTCTGGTGCAATGGCAAGAATTTGTTCTTGCATGGGGAGAGAGGAAATACCTATACATTTATGCTTTCTTTTCTAACAAAGTCTGAAAACTTAAACTGAGAAACTTAAATATAAAATGTCATCATAAATTTCTGCTGCAGTCTGCCCATTTTGGTTCAGTATGCCTGGTCCTGGTGTCTGTGACAAGATGTCATTTCTCAACAAATAACTTTGATAGCTTCTATACAAGTAACTCATTGCTAAAGTTATTGTAGATTTCTCCAGGATCACAATTGGCAGTTGCTTAGATCTGGGAAGACAACTTCTGCCTTTCAGTCAGCTGATTGCATTCCTAGAAACAAAGGGCAAGCACTGTTGCCAGTGTATCATGACTATTACACAAGAACTTTCCCGCTCAGCTGATTATGTCTGGTTGTTGTTTTTTTTTGGTTTTTTGTTTTTTTTTTTGCAATACTGGATAATTTCTGAGGAACTCGTTGCCAGATGAGTATTTTGTCCTGTCACTTTCATTATCTTCTTTAACTGGGCTCCTTTTCCTTCTGATATCACTGCTGCTGGGCCAACTAGCTGCATTCCCAAGTGTTCCCTATTAATTTTGTAGCATCTGATATGTTTCCCTGTGTGCTCAAAGACATAAACTAGATGCCCAAACATTGTAAGAAAATAGAAATGGCAAAGACAAGGAAGGTACCAGAGCCAGCATAGGAGCTGAGGAGACACTTAGGACATGTGCCATCTCCAAGCTTCTTGGTAGAATAAAAGCAGGTTAAAAGTTGTTCTTAGAAATTCTGAGGTGGCTTCAAAAACTCGATAGTTAGTTCTATTTGGAAGACAGTATTTATATTTTCCCTGTAAGAATCAGAACAAAAGAATATTAATAGCTGCCTGCGCATTGTAACATTTTCTGCATAATGAAATTTTACAGGCTTGATATAATTTTCTGCCATGTGCATCAGGCCATTAAATGAGAGGTCTTTAAAATTATCTCACCAGAACAGTTCTTTTTTCCAAACAACACCAAAAGAAGATGAGATCAAAGAATTTCATAAAAGGCACTTTTCATAGCTTATCTATCATCAAATGAAGGTATTAGGGAAATGGCCTGAGAAGCTTTTCCTACTTGATACCCCTTTTGAAGCGACCAGAACTACAAAACATGCCATTTCTGCAGAGGATTCCAGTTGTGTTTCTCCCTTATATGAGAGGAAGGGCACAGGAACCATATTACAGCAGCTGGGACCCTTCTGGGGTCTTGCTCTTGGAGCTTGCTTGGGCTTTCAGGGGCAGGCAGGGAACAGGGTTGGTACCCAGGGAGTGCCCCTTCCCTGAGCTCACCATGAACCTCACAGCTACCAACATTGCAGCTGGGGACACACTGAAAGGTTTACCCCAGCTTCCAGAAAAATTCAGTGACAACAGAACACATATCCGTCCAGGATAATTTGGGGTTGAAGATCTTCGCAAATTTAGAAGTACTTTTTTTCATTCCTAAGGTTATAAGGTACAGGACTGAACTGATGAAATGCAAATGGACATAATTTGTTCAGCATATTCATTGCATGCCCTTGTCTAATAATTTCCACAAATGACAGTATTAAAAATTTAATCCTGATCTCAGCCCCATTTGAGCTAAAGAGAGTCTCACCACTAAGCTAAGTAGGTACTGTGTCAGAAAATGAGATATTATATTATATTATATTATATTATAGGTGTCACATAGAAAACATTCACTTGGGGAGGAGGTATAATATTCATCAGGGGCCAAGAAGAACAAAAACCAAAATTGTGGTTCTTAATTTAAAGGAGGGAGGAAGTTTAAAAATTGAACATTTTTGCTCTCCATGATAAAATTTTAGGGTGTTAATATGAAATTGTGTCTATTCAGGCAACTCTGAGCTAGAATTTTATGTCATATTCTCAGTGAGTAAAATGAGAGCTCTGTGGAGGAGAGCAGGCTGACAACTCTCCACCTGCTGTTTCTGTGCAACATTTAATTACTCTAAATTTCATCTTTTTTAGAAAATATGATTAATTTTATTTTGGATGATATTTTATTTTACTAGACCTAGTATGAGCCTAATACACCAGCTAATCCAATGCATAGTAAATTTGGTCCAGATAGTAATATGACAAAATTCATTTTCTGAGAAAACATTAGGAATACTGTCTTCATGATCAGGTGTTCATAAATTGCACAGGAAAAAGGTCTGTGTGAGGGGTGTAATTTCATCTGTGATTGCTGGTTGCAGAGTCTAGGGTATAGATTTTATTAATAACCATGCTTTCTCATATTCCAGCATTTATGGTACAATTGAAGACCTGTACATTTCAAAAGGGATGCCAATGTCAGTGAATTTTGCTTGCCAGTAATGCGGGATTAGAGTCTTTCAATATTTGAAAAATTCACCTAACTTTTCTAGAAGTACTAGTGCTGGGGTGATAAATAAAGGGTACATTTTTTTCGCTCTCACTGAGTTTAGGACAGGCTAGCTTCTCTTCACTTTGCACAGTTTTAGAGTATTGCTGGATATGTCTTTGGAACTGACATAAATAAAACTTTTTTCTTGAGTGCTGGTCTTGGTAAAATTTAATGGTCCCTTGAATTCATTCAAAGAATAGGTGAGGTCCTGGATAACATTTCCTGCTTTGAATCATCAATTTGTTACTTCCATGGTTCTGTGACCTACTGCTTGCACAAGTAACCAAGTCCCTCACCCAAGCCAACCAATTTATCTCAAGATACATAACACTATCCATGTTTTCCTTGCTAAATAATGCTATGGGATGTGTTATGGGCATGAAAAACATGTTAAAAACCCCATTTTGTTCCAGTATCCATGGATATTCCATAAGGAGACAACATAAATCTCCCATGACAAAAGTGACATATCAGGACTGCTTTGTGGCATACAGAGATCTCAGACAAATATCTTGCTTAAAAACCCCTTTTCAGCAGCTCACATTATAGCTGAGTAAATGCTGCAAGGCAGGTCTTTTCAGTAATACACTGCAAAGGATTTGAGAATCTCCATACTGATTCTGAAAGCACTGTTTGAAAACTAATTGCATTTGATTTGTAGCTTTCTCTGGCCATTCACATTGTATGGTATGATAGGGTACAGAGGGGTTTTTGAGTGTCTCAAGAGAGGCCAGCTATACTTGAAACCATTCTCAAGGCTTTAGAAGTGGCATTTCTCTTACAGGCTCTCAACTATAATAATGTCTGAGGTCTGTACAAACAGAATATAAATATTCTGTTATCAGTTTTGTAAAATGAAGAAAAACCAGTAACCAGTTCTTTTTATAAGAAACAAAGGTGGAAAGCACAGAATTGTTTCTCTGAAGGTATTCTATAACTTGTAGCACAGTTTGTAATTGACACTTTGAGTAAGATTAGAGTAACGCAAATGATTTGCAGCAGTGAAAGAGCTCCCAGTGATATCTTCTGCAAGTACTGAAACAGACTGCCAGAGGGGGTGAAGGAGTGCTTATCAGTGGTGATTTTTAAGAGAAGGTCAGTTTATTTTCAGTAACTGATACAATTTTTTGACCTGTGAGGCCGAATATGTTCAAGGAATATCATTCACTACTGGCTTTTGCTGGTGACAAGGGTACTGAGAAGAGAGCAGGAATGAGACTCCACTGCAGTGAAATGCAGACAAACCTATTTGCCCTCTGGCAGACCAGATTAGCAGAGGCTCCTGCTTCTAGGTCTTTGTGGGCCAAATTGAGTCCATTCAGCAGGGCTGTTCAAGTTCACAGTTTTAGATATGTCAAAGGCCAGAGGCTGCCTTGCAGCATTGAAAAGGTTAGTTCCCCTTATGTTAGATACAGCTGACCCTGCCTGTCAGTGGAATAAACTAGATGACCTTGCAAGACTTCCTTATCCAGTTTTCTATGTTTTAACTTTGAGGCAATTCTTTCAAGGGAGAAAAAAAAAAAAAAAAAAAAGAAATTGAAATTACTGGGCAAAGCTGAGTAAAACTGATCAACAAGCCCTAACTATAATAGTACTCACCAGCTTGAGAGAAATTTGGAGTGTGGAATTTTGGCTGACAAAAAATTCACTAATACAAAATCTGAACATGTGGATTTTGTGTTAAGTGAAAGATGCAGACATCTCATGTGAAATTTAAGATAGCAGTTCCTACGTACAGGTCATTTATTCCAAGAAATATGGCATTTGTAGAAATTGTTCCCTTTTTCTTTGGAACTCCTTGAAAGCCCTGGTACAAAACAGGAAAAACAACACAATTAGCCCCGAGTATAAACACTGAAATCAGAGACAGATAGTATGTCATAGTGTCCTGTTGGAGATTGTTACTGTGAACTTCAAAAAGGAATCACAAGAACAGGAGAGAGCTTCTTGTTGTTTTCTTTAGTGTTGTACCTGGTTTTTCTCTTGGATTTATATTTGTCCCTCCTAATGCTGGGATTGTGGAAAATGAATCTGCCATCCTGGTTTGTCTTTGTCTCAGGGTGGTGAAGGTTTGCACATAGTTTTGTGTACAGTATGCCTGTGCAATTTCCATCAGAAGCAGGAAATGTTTATTTAACTTTGGAGGGGTGGGGCAGTTGCTGTAGTTTTAGGTAATTTTAAACAAACTGTTTGAGCATCCTGTTTAAATAGAGTTAAGTAATCACAGTTTTGTATTAGTTGAATAAGAACTCCATACATGCAAGACATTAATAAAATATCATCTTACCAAGCATTCCAAGGTGATATATTTACCTGACTTCTTGAGCAATAAAAGCTGTATGTTTGACTTTTGTTTTGCAACAAGTTTAGTGACTAAACATATTCCCTTATGTAACAGTACTCTGCTAGAATGTGAACTATTTTACATTTACCTGTATTTGATACACAGTTTCATTGATACTTTCAGGGGGCTTTGAAGAAATCTAATTCAAATGCAACTTTCTGAAATTGGGAGAAAAATCTGTATTCATAGAGAGAACTTAGTTTAGGGAACTAGTAAGAATCAGGAGGAATTTATTCACAGCCAATTGTATGAAAGCATAAATGAAGGAAAAAATGGTTGTTGGAGTAGACTGCTAAGATTTATCAATTGTGAATTTTGCTTGAGTCCATGTTCACTGCCTTTCCTGAATGATTTTAGGTATTATAAAATTTGAACTGGGAGACAAAAAACAGTAGTGAAAAGATTTGTTCTCAGACTTGTGCCATGGATGCACATCTCAGTTTTGAAACTGGGAGACAGATTGCATGATTTATTTTTGTTTTGTAATGTTTCAGTAATGAGGCTGTGTTGAACTGTATATTGGGTCCCCCAGCTCATTTGAAAGAGAAAAAAAAGTTTGTATTCTTCAGATTGAAGTGATAATTGTACATGGTTTTATGTCTATCAATGGATTGTCTTTAGACTGCAATTTAATGTTAATGAGATTTTAATTGGAAAACAAACAAAGGACAGACGGGTTAATGACTGATAACAATTTTTTAAAGGTCTTTTAAGATCTACACAATAATTAATGTAAACAATACATCAAAGTCTTTCCATGTCTAGCCTTCCATACAGGGTTTACGTAGAAGTTTGTTCCTTAACAATGGTATTATTCAACCTCTAAACAACTAATAGACTGTATAGTGTCCTCTGTTAAATCAGAACTGATTGGCAAGATTATCTGGTCTTACTAGTAGGAAGACCTTGGTCATTAATCACACCTCTACAATGAAGAGCTGGATTGAATCTGTTATGTCCTTTGATTTTATTGTTATTGATGTTTCTAGAAATCTCCCCTCCTTTTCCCAATTTAAAACATGTACAATATTCTAAAAGAAAAAAGGTAGAACCTCTATCCAGTAAAGCTCATAACATCTAAACCTAAACAAATATAAAGTGGCAGGGAGTGCACATAATACATAGTCAGACATAAACAAATATATAAATATAAATAAAACTAAAAGTCAGAGAACAGCAATCGTCCCAATAAAGTGTGAAGTATTAGAAGGATTTACTGTAGAGCAGGGGGTGGCTATTTCGAATGTCAAGAAATGAAAAATTAAATTGGGACAAAATTAAAGGAGTGAAATGAGAGAGATTAAACAAGATTTGTAGTTTAACCAATAAGCATGCTCTGCCATTTAAGTGATGAGGACAAAGACTAGAAAAAAGGCTTTTTAGTGTCCATTTTTGATGACACAACGCATGTAGGAGATTCTCAATTAAGAAAGTTGAGTGGTGAGACTCAAGTCATAGAGATATTAAGGCAGCCATTATGCATTCCAGTATAAGAGTTACATTTACGGTCAGAAAATACTGCAAAAATACAGGGTTAAACGTACTTTTTTTTTTTTTTTTTTTTTTTTTTTTTTTTTTGTTTTTTTTTTTCACTTCCAGTTTTTTTTTACAATTTTTTTTTTTTTTTTTCTTCTAGCATGTTTATTTCACATCCAGTTTTCTTTTACAATTTCTTATTCATGTGCTGTGCTCTTTTTTTGTTTCCATTTGTTATTTTAAGTATTCTCATTCAACCATATCTTTTGAGAAATTCAAGGAAAAGCAGTATGATTAAGGGCTAAAATAAACCCTGAAAAAACACTCAAATTACTTCAGAAAACATATTAGTTTACTTTATTTCAGAAAACATATTGTCTTACTTTGCAGTACTTTTTTTTGCTTTATAGGTGCCAAGAGAGGACTAATCAGTAATGTCTTTGTTTGTGATTTTGCCTTTTATTTTAGTTTATATAATTAAAGAGTTCCCAGGACTGCTTTACATTTATTTTATTCACCAAAACATACTTCCCAAATGTTATGAAAACTAAGTTCAAAAATAATGCAGTCCAAACCAAACCCATTCCATTTTCTCTTGGAACACAATTGATAATAAAGTCATACCTTGTATCTCATTTTTAATTGAGTAAACACTGCATTGTCCCTTAATGTATAATTCTTAAGGGTGTTCACTTTATATTCCCATACTTCAATGTTTGAATAACTCCTGGTGGTACTTGTAGCAAGATACATATGATCAGGAATAATGCAGTTGTTTCACTACTAGAGGGAGGATTTCATCCTCTCTGCATTGAACTCAGAGGTCTCATTGGGTCACTCTGTGTGTGTGCTTGACACATTATGACAGAAAGGAAGGAGTCAGAGGGTTGGGAACCTCTATTTTGAACATCAATCTTTGATGAAAGATATGGGAAAAGTTTGAGTGCAAAAATCAAAAAAGTGTGTCTGTTGAGGTTGTGGAAATAAAAAAAAGGGCTTGTCAATCTCATCTCCTGTTCATAAAATATTCTCTCTTCTCTTGCATCTTCTTTTTGAGTAAATGTGAGTCTCAGCTGATCACATCATTGTCCTGACTGAAAAAAAAAAAAAAAAGACCAGAGAGTGCTTTTAAGAAAGTAGTTTCCATTGGGACTGAATATATCTCATCAAAAAAGATGCTACCTTCTAATGTTGAAATTCTGGTCTGTTGTGCATCTTACTATTTTCTCCATGCTAGTGGACTTCCTCAGACTCACTGTAAACAGAGAACAGAACTTTCAAACTATTTTTTTCTTTGAATTCTCAGTAGAAAACTGAAATGTTTACTGAGAAAAGCTGGGAAAGTGACTTGAAATATAGATATGTAGCATTCAAAAGAAAAATTCAATAGCAGAACAAATTCAATTACTGAGCTGTTAATTCTGCTTTTAGTAGGTATACTTTTGATGAGATTGTCAAGTAAGCTGCAGAATCTGTCAGAAATACCCTTTGAAATTAAGAATGGGATGTGCACAAAAAGGAAGATGGAGAGAGAGAGAGAGAGGTTGATAGGTATCAATGTACAGCTCAGAGAATATTGCTAAACCTTTTGTTCAGACTGTCTGGTGACAAGATACTCTGCTAAAGAGTCCAGGTTAAATTTTCAGTTAGCTAAACTGTTAGTGACCTAAAAAAGACTGGACTACAATAAAAGAACTTGAAGCTTTAACTAAACACAATTGCTGACATTAATAACCAGCAATTAGGCATTTAGTGAGTGTCACAAAAAGCATTTGGCTCAAACACAGAGTATTTAATGTGAGAAAAAAGCAGTCCATCCTGACATGTTAGGAAATGGCCTTCATCTATACAATTGTGGAAATCAGTCTTTTTCTGGTGTTGTCACTGTTGGGAGCAGCAGCTCCCAGTCCAGTGACAAGTTGAGGGTCACCATTTGGGAGTCACAGCTGTAAAAGGCACAGCACCATCACTTCACATCAGCATTGTTTGTTTTCTACCTGTTGTAGGTGCAGCAAAATGACAGCAACATTAGGAATGAGTATGGCTGCTCAGGAGAATGGGAATTGCAGCTTAGTTTTCCTTGTTGATCCCACTCAAGTCCAGACTGTTGACTTTAGAAAGGTTAAAACAGCAGTGTAAAAAAGTTCAATTTCAACAAGTGTTAGGAGAAGTTACTTTAGCTGAGTGTTAGTCGTGCTCTCCTCAGCTTGCAGTCCAATGGGTTTTGTGCTTGAAACACTGAACTGTATCCATGTGAGATAATCTTAGGGAAAGACCTGCAAAGGGACACTTGAAAATGCTCTTCAGAGATACTCATTCTGTGATGCAGCAGTGAGAAGCCTAACAAAGGACAATGCCCACAGCTTCTTTGTAGGGATGTTGTATCCTCTTACATTATGTTCCAGTAGCAGTACAGCTCTGCTTTTGACTGATTTAATCACAAACCTGACTGTATTGGTCTTATCCTTAAGCTCTAGCTTCTGGAGTCCTAACACTACCTGAGAACCACCAGATTTTCTTTTAAAAGCAAGGCTATAATTCTTACTGGTCCCAAAGATAAATCAGACAGACAACACAAGGACCTGTATTTTTGCTTAAAGAAGCAAAGAGGGTGATAGTTAAACCCTACACTAATGTCAGATGGTCTGCACTATGATTTTGAACATATCAGCAGTACTGAGCATTACAGAAAGAATCTGGCTCTGATGGCTCTGAATGCAAATGATGGCTCAGAATCCACACTCTTTTGAGTCTATGATGCAGTCAGAAGCTTTAATGCTCTTCTTCAGGATGTTTTCTTTCCTAGGGAATGGTAAGAAAAATGTTGGAAAATGTACCAAAGTCATTAGCAATGTTTTACCAAGAATGCCAGTTCACCTGGCTTTCCAAATTTCATCCAGTCTGGCAGTTTCTGTGTTCCCAAGATACAGGAGGAAAGGCACAAAGTTTTTTTCTGCATCCTCTTTCTACAATCAGCAAAAAGTCAGACAAACATTCCTAGCCTCCTCCAGGAAGCATCCCTGATAACATTTAGGCACTTAATGAGCAGCATTAATGCACATGCTGAAGTTCAAGGGTATTTTTAAATGCTGTGCTCTGAGTTGTAGAGTAGATGATTAAAGACAAATGACAAACATTTATGAATTTCTGGATTCGTATATATAAACTATGTAATCTCAAGGCTTGGATTCACTTGGGGGAGGTTAATTAACTTCGATCTTCTGTTGGTTTTCCTTGTCCAAAGCAAGGTCACCTCTTGCCTCCTTTTCTTCAATCCAGCACACGAGACACTAGGAACTAGAGCCAAACTGCAGTGTTGACATCAGAGCTGCAGAGGGGAGAAGTCCCATGCTCACACACCTGGGAATCATGTGACCAGGGAAAGAAGTGTTTGTCACATCACATCAGGATTGCCTCCACCTCTAACTAAACTCATGTGCATATAGCTGTAGATAATTAACAGTAAGGAAATAAAGAATGTGGAGTTGGCATTCACCAAGGGTGAACAGGCAAGAAGTTGAAGATTTAGGGATATTAGTACAGACTGGGGAAAAATATGAAAATTTGTAAGAAACACTTTTAAAAATTTATCTGAATTATATCAAGTAGATGTATGTCATTTCTTTCCTTATGCCTTCAACTGCATTGCCAGTTTAGTTAATAAATGGTTCAAGATGCCAAGCACATGTTTAGTTTGCTGATATTTTCAGTTCTGACTATTTCAACATGTGCTTAACTTTTAGGTTAATGGTGTGACTGCCTGAGAATCTCAGTTGCTGTTCTCAAGAAACATTCATTTCTAGTCCTCCATCATGGAAATAGGTTTGAAAGCTTGAACAGGGAAGTGATAAGCATTAGAAGAATACAGAAAGAACCTGATACGTATTTTAATAATGCAATCCTATTTCATTATGAGGGTTTGAGGCAATTGAAAAAAACTATATATAAATGTTTGAGATTGGCAGCACTGGTTTCTATAGCTTAACAGTTCTAAATATTTTTTTAATTACTTGGGGAAGATGCTTTGCAGACAAAGTAACTGGTAAGAGAGAAGTGATGAAAGAAGAGTGAAATATGCCCAGCAGCCTGTCAGTAGCTGACAAAATTGATGTATCTTTTCATGGGTTATTATGGCTAAATTTTCTAAAACTATGGTTTTAATGGCTAAATTAAAAAAGAAATAACATCACTTAAGTATCTCTGTTATTATATGAACTTGATTATAATTCCATATGTATTTGTTGATGTGTGGAGGTATATGTGTGTGTTGTTTAATATGGTATTTTGATTGCCTTTTTCTCATTTCTCACTTTGAGACTTATCCCATTTTCTCTCCGTTTGGTGGGTTTTGGTTGACAACTTTTTCAGAATCATAGCATTAGTTTCTTTTATTTCTTGATGTAAATGCTCCAGTCATTTAAAGTGTGGCTTCAAGCAGTCCTTTATGTCACTAAAAGAAATTAGCTAAATAGCACCATTTATTTAATTTCAGGACCGCCTCTTTTTCGTCATGGAATATGTAAATGGAGGAGACCTAATGTTTCAAATCCAACGCTCACGCAAATTTGATGAGCCTCGATCCCGTTTTTATGCTGCAGAGGTCACATCAGCACTCATGTTTCTTCACCAACATGGCGTCATCTACAGGTACTTTTTTTTGATCAAAAATAAAGTATTTCTGGGGCTTTAGGATGGTTTTGGCTGAAATCCTCCATCTCTTAGCAACCAGTTTTAGATTAGTTGTTTGTTCCAATTTGCTTACACAGAACTTTTTTTTGGCTGTTTATCATTGAGAGTGTTAACATTTGAATAGCCTCTGCAGCAGTCGCCAGCTGTGTGTGCCAGTTTTGTGTTCTAGTCCAAATAAAATGGGTTTGAAAAAGTTTGGCACAGTGCGACCCAGAGGTGACCTTTCTGCAGATCGGTGCAATCTCTTCACTTTCCTCCCTGTGCCATAGATTTCCTCTCGGTTTCTAACCCCCTGCCACTTCCTGAGTTTGTTTGTCGTAGTTGTCTCCACTCAGATACAATCAGGATGGTCGTTTGCAATGCTTTGCTTATGCCCCTTCCTCCTGACTATTTGGGTGAAGGCTTAGTCACCAGCAGGAAGTGGCTCTTTGGAGACAATTCTGATTTGCTTTCAAGTGCCCTGCATCTATTTGAACCTCCCTCACTGGCCCCAGTCTCTAATCTTCAACACCCATACACACAGAGAAAGTGCATATTGTTGTGCTGGGATGAAGAATGCATTTAGGGATAGGCTTTATTATTAAAAGTAAGGATTTGCTTTGAAAATTTTCACCCTGATGTTAATGTGTTTATTAAATCCTTTATCTTGTCATTTCACACTTCCTCTCAGTTTTTATTTTTTTTAGCAGCCTGTTTTTACTTGAGATAAATTCGGGCTTTCATGCAGCATTCTTAATAGGTTTTGTAATATAAATCTGTCCTGTCTAGTAAAAACTCTGAGTTCTTCAGATCTAACTGAGCTCTATTTATTCACTTGATATTCCTACCCTCTTTCAGGTTATCAGTTTTGATTTGAGGTAGTCATCTCAAGGGACAGGCAGTCTCAGATTTCATGAGCCGAAACATCAAGAAAAGGATATGGAATTTGTCGCATCCCTGGATTCATATAAAAGCAGGTCTTGATAGTACTAGAAATTGAGAAGGAAATATTAAATGTTTAGTAAGCAGGGTTGAGTAGTACGTTCCATTAGAAGCAATTGGCTTTCCCACATACAAAGGGATTCAAAGGCAAATTTCTCAAGGGCGTCTCCTTTCCAGAGACATAGCAAACGGCAGAACATCACAGCTTCTGAGGAAAGTAAATCTCTTTGAAAGTGGTCTTTTCATCAAGAATCTATTTTTCTTTGTGAAACTCTTTGCTAGGTGCAGCTCTTAATCTCCATCTTTTACTAACACTGGTATGATGTTTGCATACTGGGTTGTACTTTTGGGCCTGACACTTCACATGGGTTTGTTTTCAAGTGCTGAAGATCCAAAATATTTGTTACCTTTTCTGCCCATATCGTATTTCCTATTCATTGTCTGCATTGGTTTCCAAAGCTAGGTATTTGTACATTCACATAATAGAATATGGCAACTTCAGAATTTATAAGTATCTGTCATAAGGGAAATAGACAAGCTTGGCACTTTGAAGAGTGAAGGATTTTGAGGCTTTGTCTCCATAAAATACTTGAGCTAATTTGCTCCTCCTGGAAACTGGAGGTAGACACCTTGTAATTAGCATTCATTTTAATGACTTCTGTGAACCAGCAAAAATTGGTATAAAATTACATCTCTCTGCTTTACATGAATGTGCATTCATTCACCCCCCCATCTTTCACTGCTCCTATCCCTTAACGTACATCATCCTCTCTCTTTACTCTTTCTCTCCTCCCTCTTTTCTCTTGGCCTGCATGTAGCTTCTGCTGAGTGTTGGCTCCTAGCTGGATGCATTGAATCGCCTCATGTGCCTGTGTTCTTTCTGTGACTTCATCAGAAGAACGTTTCCATCACAGGAGAAATATCATTCTGAGACAATGTTTCATAATTTAAACTTTACTCGCAACTTTTGATTCAGACACTATGCTGACATGTCTGACATGCATGCTAGAGTATGACACTGAACTTGTAAATGGCGTGTTATGCTGAGTGTATGATCAGAAGGCACATGAAAACATGAGCTGTAGGATGAAAGCATAAACTATTGAAAGCAACAGGAAGAAATTAGGAACAGATTCAGTTGTATTTTGTTTTGACACTGGCTTTTGGATCTTGACATAGCTTTGTCTGTAAGAATAATGCATTTTCTAAACTGTGAGATACTAGGAGTTCAAATATTTGTAAAATGTACATCCCAGTTACACGAAATAGAAAGAAGAAATTATTTTAAATTAATTAATCATAAGAAAATGTCAGAATTCATTCACAATATGCCAGGTCTTGGGAGAATGCATTTGTTGATGTCAAGCATGTGTAAGAATAGTTGTCTTGCATAGAACAGTTTCAGCCTAATTATTCCATACCTGACTGCATTATTTACTGCAATGTTAAAAATGCATTGGGATCAAGTCACTCCTTTACATCTCCAAAGCTCTTATTAGCTGGCAAACAAGGAAAAAAAAGGGAAAGAAAAAAAAAATAATAAAACAACCTTTGGTCCTGAATAACTACCAGTCATAACTACCTAACATGCCTTCAGATATTTTAATAAAGAATACTTGTCTTCTGTGTAATTATATTTCTAGAAAAAACATTGTGGTGTGAAATTAATGGTTATTCTCCAAAGGGGGAAATGTTGCTTGTGTGGGCACTACTTCAAGGAAAGTGGGTAATATATAAATAAAATAAAATGTTTGATGGAAATGTAGGTTTCAAAATAGCTGCTATACCTTCTGATCTTTTTTCAGTCTTGTATGTGGAAGTATTTGTTTGGAGCTAAACAAAGTTATATTTTTGGAAGTAAATAACTAGCTTTAGCTCATGCTTTGGCTTGTTGGTTAGGTTTTTAGAAAGTGCTATGATGATACTAAATGATCATCTTCTGTAATAACTGGTTTATCCTCATTTCCCCTGAAGTTCAAAGAGAAAGCCAGCTCCCTGTTTGGCAGTAGGAATTATTCTCTGAGTTCACATCTTTGCAGCTAGCCCAACAGTTGTTCCCAGACTTGTCCAATTACCGGTGTGCTCATTGGAATTACATCTATCTTCCTTATGTTTATCCTCCTTAGGCTTATTGACTTTAAGTTGGAAATAAAGATGAACCTCACAACTTTTATATATAAAGATATTTTGTTACTGAATCCATGTTGTATGATAGATAAACTTTAGGATAATTTTAGGGTGGCATTTTTAAAGGTGTGATGTTACTGTTGTGTCAAAAACACTTCAAGAGCTTAATAAAAATATTTACATTATCCCTGCCACCTTCCCTCTCATCTGGCATTCAGCTATTCAGGCACATGTCAGACTGGGCCTGATAATACAAGTAGAGTTAATCAGACACTAGAGAAGTTTCAGTCCCATTTTCTGGCACTTGTCCTTGTTTGTGTTATGCAATTGCAATTGAACCACTTTGAAAAAATGTATCCAAGCTTCAGGAATTAAGGACTAGGAATCTAATTTTGGGGGTTTTTTTGTGAGCTGAATTGGAGTTTGAACTTGGTGATGAAAGGTTGTTGAAAGGGGACTATGTTCAGTGTCACTTGCCCCTGGAGTATTTAAAGTCAGTTATCATAATATATTAATATATATTATGTCTATATAAAACATATTAGTATATATTCTCATGTAGGGAATATGCAACAAACTGTGTGTGTTAAGTAACTGCCAGTTCTGTACTCCGCTTTTGTAAGGAATTTCAGCATTCCTGTGCTCTTTCTGCAGATATATGCAAATGCGGCATGTTCTTGTTTCACTTGCAGTTGTTGGGCTGAGGTCAGGAGTATCTGGCTGGCTGGCTCTGCTCTCAGTGTAGGAGTTCAAGTAAGGTGACACAAGTGACCTGCTATGTCCTGAAATACCTACAAAGAACTGTTGTCCCCCCAGGCAGGAAGGCCAGCACTAGAACGGGGTACCTCTTCAGGAACATAAATGACAGTGTCCCCAGCTCATACATGATTTAGGAAATAACTGTGTAAGCTGCAAGCATTGTTTCAGTAGCTGCATGTTGCTTGGTCTCTGTTATCCTCCAGAATCATTCAGGTGCTCTCTCTGGAACACAGAAGAAAAAAAAGTGAGTGTATACAATTTCAGTTCACCTGAAAGGATGAAAAATATCTTAACTGGGAAATTAGTGTCACCTGCTTTGGGTTGACTAATGTAGGAGCAAATTTTTTGCTTTCAAGCATAAGATCTGTGAGATGTTGCCTTCAAATCAGGCAGCACCTGGTCACAATGGAGTCCTTAATCATAACTATGGGTTATTATGTTCCTCAGCAATATGAAGTAATAACCCAGCCTGTAACTTGCTGGAGCTTTCTGAGGCTCTCTACACTCTGTAATTAATGTGTTGGTCATGATGAAGGATTTATTAACACTGAATTGAGGTAAACGTGGATGTAAATATGCTGATGCCAATCCTTGAGTACCTCAGGGCTTTTTCCATACACAACTACCCTTAGAACTTGTTTGAACACTAACTGAATTTTTCCCTGGATGATCAGTTTTCCCAGCATTCCTGTTTATCAGGGCAGCACACACCAGTGTTTCAGAGAGAAGAACTACCTAAAATTAAAAGCACTTTCATTAGTGTGTTTTTTATGAGAAATAAGAATATTTATTTAGAAAGTGTGACTTCATTGGTGGTTGTGTGATTCAGTGCAACCCTGGCAGAGTAATGAGGAGTTATATTTACACTGATGAAAATGTTGCATGGTCAGTGGTTAACGTGTTAAAAGTCATCATTCTCCCGATTTACCTTACTGTGTTATTTCTGAGTGGCAGCAGCCAAACAAAATTCCCCTCCCCCCTATTTTTTTTTTAAGAAAAACTAGACATGGAGCATTTTGATTTAAGTATGTAAGGATCATCTTATTGCAACTCTGAATAGTTAAAGGTAAAATAGGTGCTTTAGCTATGGTCCAGAAAAGAGGGCAAGACCTTGTACCCTCACCTGGCGTATTCACACCTAAGCATATGAATATGCTGAGCACTAGGTCCTCTCCCTATAAGCTGCCTGTTGCAGCAGTCTGCTACAGAGAAGTTACAGTTTGCTTCTGGCCCAAGCAAGCAAAAAACTATTTCCATCAGCCTCAGTAAAAATAGGAAGCATGGAGTGAATTGTGCAGGTTTGTCTGGAGTCCCAGTGTCTCCGGGGACTGCTGCCCAAGGCACGCCACCTGACCAATGCTCCTGGCCGGGTTTGAGCCCTGGACTACATCCACACTCTCCCTGCTCTGCCTGGTCTAGTTTCTAAAACTGAACATGAGCTCTGACTGGATTTTAGTCAGTGGCCTCCTGCCCTCTTTGCACTTTTTCTTGCTAGATCTAGGCAGAGCAACAGTCATGAAATGCATAAATAAGCAGGATGTCTTCACCGCAGGAAAAGGCAGTGGGCCGGGGTGGAGAGGAGCAGAGCTGTGGGAGATGAGAAGCAGGAAGGAGAGTTGGTTCCCAGGCTTCTGGCATTCAGACTGAGGGAGTCCACCCTGCCATCTGCCCAGCTTATGTATTGTGCTAAAGGTTCTGTCGTATAGGAGAGCCTTTGACAAGGTTTCCAGCTGTGGAAGGATGAGTGAAGGCTGTGGGAATAGGATATGAGCCACATGGTCTTGCCAACAGTAGAATGCTTTCTAAATTTCTCCTGGGTTTGGAACATAAAATGTCCTTAGTTGGCTGTTGCGTGGGAGTTGGGTATGTGGGGAGGGCAGTGCTGGGCAGTTAATATTTAGAAGGATAGACCAGCACCATTGACCTTATTTGGGGAATGACAAGGTACTTCCAGGGGGAGTTCTTGGTAGAGGGGTCAGCATTGGTTTTTTGCTTCATGTTTATTTGGTGCAAGATTTTCTTGTTTAATGACCGTTTGTATAGTGCTGTATTGTGTAAATAAAGCTATGACCTTTACCTTCTGATAACAGTATAGGAGTGAGTTAATGTTAAATGAGAGTGAGCAGGGAGTGGGAATCTGCCAGGGTTAATGCCAAGTTTACATTCCTCTGAGGGCAGCCATGTTCCGGTACCCTCAATAGAAAGGGCAACAGTACCTCTCAACAGATAATAGCAGTGAAATGTTACAGAACATATTTGTATTTATTTCTGGGTGACTGTCACTGATTTTAGATGATTGATGTTTGTGTCTTTATTTTATAACAGGAAGAAATGTGTGTTATCTCTCAGTGTTTGATAAGAAGATTTTAACTCAGAGAAACATACACAAAATAAAAATCCAGTAGAGCTGTAGCGCATGTGAAACTGAACTGTACTGATACAGAACAAACCCATTAGTTTTCCTGAACTGCTGAGACACAGAGCTGTTTCTGCAGAATCAGGTACACTAGTGCCAAACAAAATCATACTCTGCAAACAATTTTCTAACAGAAGAAAAGGAATGCTTTCTGTGTCACAATGCATTAAAAATCTAAAGGTGCTTCCTACATGTAATTCTGCTGCTAGCAGACAAAACTTAGGATTGAATTTTACTGTGCCCTTTAGTCAAGTTTGTCTGCAAACAATGAAAAATATGTCTATAACCCAGTTGCAGTGGTGTTGAAACTATGTCACATTAAGTGTGATGCTTTGCCTTTTTGCATGCTATTGGATGCATCTACTAAAGTTTCATAATGATGGAGAGAAGTGCACAGCAAACGTGGTTCTGAGGTGATGGGCTTTTAACAAAGATTTTGTTGTGCTCTTGAGATGCTTCACTCAACAAAGAATCACTGAATAATGGAGCTGTAGAATCATTTGAGTTGGAAGGGAGCTTAAGGATCATCTAGTTTCAACCCCCTGCCATAGGCAGGGACACCTCCCACTGGACCAGGTTGTTCAGAGCCCCATCCAACCTGGCCTTAAACACTTCCAGGGATCAGGCATCCACAGCTTCACTGGGCAACCCGTTCCAGCGACTCACTGCCTTCATGGTAAAGAATTTCTTCCTAATATCTAAAAATACTGGCAGTTTGAATCCATTCCCCCTTGTCCTGTCACAACATACTCTGGTAAATAGTCTCCCTCCATCTTTCTTGTAGGCTTCCTTCAGGTACTGGAAAGCCACAGCCATGTCATTCTGAAACCTTCTTTTTCCAGGCTGCACAATTCTCTCAGACTTTCACAGGAGAGGTGCTCCATGCTTCTAATTATCTTGGTGGCCTCCTCTGGGCTCACTCCAACAGGTCCATGTGTTCCCTGTGCTGAGGACCCAAGAGCTGGATGCAGCACTGCAGATGGGGTCTCACCAGAGTGGAGTAAAGGGATGAAATCCTCTCCCTTGTCCTGCTGCCCATGGTGCTTTGGGTGCAGCCCAGGATACAATCCGCTTTCTGGGCTGTGAAGTTGGGAAGTAATGCAAAATGTTAGATGAAAACAAATAAGGAACTCTATTTAGTCATTTAATAGTGATGACAAAAATGCTGAACAACCTTAAAAGAAAATTTGGATTATGCCCTTCAGTAAAGGCATTTGCATACCACTTCTATTTTTTGGCCAGAACCTTGCCATTTTTGGCTCAAGGTTTACATTATCCTCTTTGCTCATCTTCCCACCCCCTCTTTTATCCACCTCTTTGTTATATAAGAGATTATCACTTAGACACTGCTCCAGCAAACATTCCTGCATGCAGATCACTACTCAAAGGCTGATTTTGATTGTGAGACTGTTCATATGCACGATATGTGCAGCTTCCTGAATGATTTGGGACCTTGGTTTGACTTCTTAGATAGAAAACATGTTTATTTTAAAAGAGCAAATCATCACATTTGAGAAGGCACTGTTATTAAAAACCATATGTTCTGTTGCTTAACACTGCAAAAGGCAGTGGAAAATGAAGATTTAGAAAATCCAAAAGCTGACATAACTGAGTTATCACTGAATCCTTTGAAAATTTTAAAAATGTCTGTTTAGCTGACAGCTTGTACTCAAATGGAAGAAAACAGAAATAATATTGTTCACTAGGAGGTTAGCTAAATAGGTCTAAAAAACTAAAACAGAGAAAATACAACTAGTAAGAGCCCCAGCATTTTGGGGAGTGCACCAAAGTCTCTATTGCTACCAGAATAAATAGTGGTAGGATTACATCAGAAAGACCTTGGACACACAAGGTGCAGTCTAACCAAGGGAATCGGAAAGTGGAACAAAATGGCTCTGGTGGCCCTGACAGTGCTAAAAATGAGCAGAAAGGGGAGGGGTAAGAAGGCCAGAGTGATAATAAATCCCTTCTTGTGCCAAGAGAATGTGCAGTAATGCATGCCCCTCTCCTTGGCTGCCACTGTGTCACAGAGCCTGAACAGGCAGCTCCCCAGGGAAGCAGACAGTAGAAGGAATAATCACAAGTAGGAGTCTTCATCATCTCAGCAGCATTGAGTACATGAGGAGGAGGCAGATGTGGAGCAGGAATAGCAGTGTTGCCAAGGGCAGTTTTTACCAAGATGGGAGATTGTGTGGTCTCTGCACTGTTATATACCCAGCAATGGATGGCTCCAGGGACAAACAATTTTCTCCCACCACCAAGTTGAATTTTAATCCCCCAAGACCACTTATGATGGGGGTATCATATTTTAGATTAAAAAACATTTTTACAGTAACATCCAGCTTTTGAGAAGAGAGGCTTATGAGAAGCCCAAGCAGCACTTCTCACAGTGTACATATCCCATGGGTCTTCACTTCTTGCTTCCTGCTTAAAGAGTTTGTTTCCAGTAGTTAGTCTTACAAAACAGCAGAGAGAGTGCAAATAAATGTGAGAGGCCAGAAATAATGGTGGTACTGACATATGTACGCTTTTTTCCTCCAAGCTGCCATTTCCTTCTCCTGATATATGGAAAACACAGAAAATATCACTCTGTCAAATGCAAACAATACAGGCAGATGTAAGCGGGTTTTTTTTTCCATGTAGATTTGACAGTGGCAGTCATAAATGTGTTCTTCACGAGGTATTCCAATATTAAAGCGTGTGATTGCCCATTCAAGGGAAGGGGAGGATGGGATGGCAACAGTAGATAGCCAGTATTGCAGTTACTATGGGTGCACTTTGGTGTGAAACTGAGTAATACAAGAGCAGTACCCAAAAACATTGACTGAAGAAAGCTTGGAAGCTTGGTCACTACTAACCTGAACAGAGGAACTTTATATGTTCAAAACATGGAATATAAAGTATAAAATTAAATGGTCACAAATAAACATTATAGCACTTCATCAGGTATTTACTTGGTTTATTACAGGGTTTCCAAGGGAGATGCTGTGATCTACTAAGACCCATTTTAAAAAATGCCTAAATATATTCTAACACAAATAATGAGTCAGATGGAATTGCTATGGTCAGTTAAGTGCGTAATGGATATTTAAAAGCTTTCAAACATCAATAAATCTGAAAGAGCTCTAACAGAGTACTTGTAGAACAAAAATAATTGGCACTTAAGAAACTGCCTGAGTGTGTATCTGCGTAAACCTAACTACCAGTGAGAGGACAGCAAGTGTTTATGGTACTGTATACTGAGGATATAAAAGGCATACCAAATGCCTCTCAGTTCATTTGCTGAAAATCTGTAATGGGTCCAGAGAAGCCATAACTATTATCAAGAGGCTCTGATTCTCATTTATATGAAAGTCTTTAAATATCTGACATCATAAAAGGATCCTCAGATTGTGTGTGAAGAAAGTAGACAGCAGCTCAGCAGCATATATGCCTTGCACAAGACTAAAGGTAAGCGTGTTGAAGCTGCCTCTGCTAAAACCTGTAAGTTAATTTCCACAGACACTGAGTGAGAAATGCCCCAAGCAGAGGGGAAAGAAACCCTTTCAGACAACCCTGTTTTTTACGCAGGTTCTCTTGTCACCGTTTGAAAATTCACAAGAGAAAGAGAAGGGAATATTTTGTCAGCTCCAGATCAAAGCTAGTGGTGTGCTTGCACACAAAGTAGGGCAAAAGTTTGGGGTTTCTGCAGATGTCCCAAGAGGAAGAGGATTTCACCATAATTTCTAAAACATCTGTAGATTGAGTAGTTGTTTTGTCCATGAGCAAGAGGGTTTGAAGAAATTTTGAAAGAGCATCCTGGAAATTCTCTGTGTAGTAATAACAACAAATCATCAGCTGGTATTAGTGAGCTATAGCTTATAAAACCAGAGCCAATTCGATGAGAAATCTGGTACAACTCATTACCACTACAGACTTTCTTCCCCTGGCTCAGATATGTGTGCTCTTAGTTAGGGCAAAACAATATAAACCAAATCCAAGACAAATTATATTAAAATCAAAAAGTTGTGCCCATAGCACATATAATAATCGTGTTTGTTTTTTACACACCTTTTGTAATAGAATCCATTTTAAAAGCAGTCAAACATAGTTATTTTTGCCTAATTACAGCAACAGAATTATTGGGGTAGGAAGACAGCGGAAGGATTGATAACTGGGGCTGAGTGGGCAGTAAAGGATGAAAGGGTGGAACGGTATCGTTGCTAATGGAGTATTTTGTGTCATCAAATATTTTTTGCTACACTATGAAGTCTTAACACAATACTATAAATTGGCTACAGAGACTATAAACTAATACCCTTACTAGTTTCAGGGTTGGGCAATGGTGAGTTTAATATATCATATTAGAGATATGTACAACTTCTGCAACTTCTCTCCCATTCTGTTTGAAAAGCATTTTGATAATCTTTCTGAGATTTGTTTGTTCATGCATTTTTAGTTGGAATTCAAAACGTGATAATACTTAATAAAAATATGTTGTAAATATGACTATGACATGACATGGGTGTAGAGAAGCCACCATCTGGTGTATGAGACTGTTTCTTTAAAAATCTCTTATTTACGGTAAACCTCTTTCTGACACCAGAAGAAAAAAGCAATTTTAGAATGGAATTAAATTGTACTCAGTGTGCTCATTTTAAGGCTGTCAGAAGGATGCAAAGAGACTTTATTGTGCATTATAATTTAATTAAACTTTATGTGTAAGCTGTATAATTAGGTTCCTTGCTAGTCTTTGCCCATGTAACTATCTGGAGCTTTATGGGATAATTTCTGCTCTTGTCAGAACATAAACTGTGGTTAGCAGATTTTGGAAGAGGCTGGGCATGCAGAAGTTACAAAGATAATTCCTCAGGCTCAAAATATTTTTTTTCATGGTTACGAAATTGTTCAAGAGCAGCCTACACTGACCAACAGTTAATATAATAATACTACTGAAGTTAGTATTTACATGCAGTGACTACCCAGTAAGTACCAAATGTTAGAGATTAAAATCACATTTTAGCCTCTCAGATCTTTATTCAGAAGTGCCTCTCTCTTGCATTTGGGCTGGACTGTTGGCTTCTCTTGGTAGTGTCTCTGTCTTCACAGCTGAAGGTAAATTGCAGCAGCACTCTCCTAACCTTGATGTTGGCAAAAGTAAGTACACTGTAAATTTCCTAAGTCATGCCATGTTTTATTTCAGGTGAATAACTCATGAGTCATCTTTCCATTGCATTCATATTAATTAAAAATCATGAGGTGCCTTCTATAAGTAGATTTTAAGTGGTGACATTGTAAGTTGGCACGACAGCCAAAGTAGCTTTCCCAAGTACATTTTTCTGGAGGAGATGTGGGAACACTGCAGCAGCTACATTGGAAACAATGCTGGAGCTGAAACTTCCTGCACATGAAAAGATTGTCTAGAAATATTTGTGCAACTTCCTGGCAGAGGTTGGGGGCAAAAGTAATTTGATTTTGCTACACAGTTGTAATTTTAAAAGAGTATCTTATAAAATTAACATGCATAGCCCTTTTTAATTACATATCAAAGCAAGAATTGGATTTTGAATCATCAGATTCTATGACCTCTGTCTGGAAGCAGCATTAGGAGTTTATTTCATGCATAGATCAACATATAAGGGCAAGCTCCCATTTTTTCAGGCATCTTCTTCATGCTTTACGGACAAATAATATTCTTCTTAATTTTGCCTGAATCCCTCCACTGCAATGATCTTCCATCAAACATAATAGAAAATTGTTAAGTCTACAGAACTTTGGAACAGACAAATCTCTCTGTATAATAGAATAGATTTTAGAAATTTAAAAGGACAAAATTAGAAAATTAAGGGACAAAATAAATTTAACTCACAGTTTTTACAAGAATTTCTGCAGAAATCTGTTAAACTGCTGCTGATTGCTGTTGTTTTAATGCCCGATAAACACAGCAGGGTTAGAAAGGGTTTTAAATTAAGAGCCTACATACCTTTCCCAAGTTCAGACCACGTGATAAGTTAAAAACATGTTTAGGCATGTGAACTATGCTACTGAGATCAGAATAGAAGCAAAAATTATTAAAATCTTTCTTCTAGTGATTCCATATAAGTAAACATTTTGTTGGAAAAAACATTCTTGCTGTGTTACCTCATTTCATTTATGCTATATAATTTATTTAGTCCTTTCTGTGTAATATTACAGGCACCACTCTGTGGAAATGCTTTCCATAAAAAGAACAAAGTGAGGTTGGAAAAAATCAGTGTCTGTACAAAAGTTCACTGCAGAGTTTTTCTGTTCTGAATAAGAAAGCATTTTTCTCCATGGAAACATGATATGGAGCTTAACAGGAGTCTACTTACTGCTGGGATCTGTGTTTGTTCCCTGCTAAGGACACCCTTGGGAGCATAGGGAAGAGGATTCGTTTAAATTGGTTTCTTTTATAAAAAGAAACACTTTATGTAAAAGCCTTCAGAAACCCTTCTCTTTTATGCTTTCTGGGCTTCATAAAGGTGCAGAGGGCATTGGCTAGTATGGAAAAGGCACTGAAATGTTGGCTTGTGCTGGTGCATCAATGGCTTCCTCAGGATATGCTCCCAGTCACCTGTGTTTGGTCATGTTATTGTGTGTCCTGTGCTGTAGTTGCCAGACTAAAATATTTTTTTTCTTTTTAAACATCTTCCTTACAGTTTTTGGTGTGTATATAGCGTTTGTTCAAAAGAATTAAAGAAAAAGACCATTTTAAGTTATAGCGTAGGTTCCCTGCATTGCTGTGTTTTTACTTTTCCCCTTAATCTAATAGTGGTTCTGTCTGTTCTAGATAGAAGCACAAAATAGGCATTATTAAGGATGTAAAAGATTAGTGCTAATTTTTACCAGCAGATTGTAATATTTTGCAAGCTCTTCATCTTTGCTGTGTGTTCTCATCTTGGACTATGCTGACAGTCTGGTTTCTTCCCTGAGAAATGGCGATTTCTTTTTCGTTAGATTTCTTTTGATAAACAACATTATTGGAATTAAGAAATTCATCTGTATTAGCACTGAATAGCCTTCATTGCTTTCATCTATGTTTAGCAGGTGGATAATAAGGTTGCTCTTAGTCTTATCACAGTGTTCAGGCAACCTGGACTTCTCATTTAGGCAACAGAGCTGGACCAAAGCACAAGTTCACTTTGTAGCTGCTGGGAATCATAGAATGATAGCATATCAGGTGGGGAGGGATCAGGGTACACTTGATCCCATCATGCAGATCACTTGCAAAAATATTAAACAGCCTTGAGACCAGGATTGATCCCTGGGGGACCACTTGTGACAGGCTGCCAGTTCTAAAAGGAAATATTTACCACCACTCTGGGTATGTCCTGCCAGCCGGTTCCCGATGAGCCACATGGACTCATCCAGGCTGTAGCACATCAGTTTCTCTAGGAGGAAGCTGTGGGAAACCATGTTCAAAGCCTTGGTGAAATGCAGGTTGATGATGTCCACCACTCACTCCACTTCAACTGAACAGATTACTTTGTCATTGAATGACATCAGGTTTGTCGTATACAATTTGCCTTTGGCTAATCCATTATGACTTTTCCCAATCATGTGCTTCATCTGACTTGTGATAGCCCCAGGAGGATTTGTTCCATAGCTTTTCCAGAATCTTGAATATTAAGGCCGATGAGCCTGTTATTTTCTGGATCCCCCTTTTAGCTCTTCTTGTAGATGCGGTTGACATTAGACTTCTTCCAGTCTTCTGGGATCTCCATGACTTCTCAAAGATTATGGAGAGCAGCCTTGCAGCGATGTCAGCCAGCTTTCTTGACACCCTCAGGTGGATATTGTCAGGGCCCAGTGATTTGTAGGGGTCAAGCTCCTGTAATACTTTATACACCAACTCGTCCTTCACTGACAGTGGATGGGTGTTTTCATTCACGTGCATTCTTGATCCCAAGGCCAGGCACCCAACAGTGTTGGTGAAGATAGAGGTAAAGAAAGTTTTGGGAACCACTGCATTTTCAGTGTTGTTGATGACTAATTAACCTCTCCTATTTAACAGTAGGACAATTTTTAGCTTCTATTTCTGCTTGTTCTTTGGGTACCTGAAGAATCCTTTCTTGTGTTTTTTGACATCTCTGTCCAGTTTCAGCTCAGTCTGAATTTTTGCTTTTTAAACTCCATCTCTGCACACCCTAGCCATGCCCTTGTATTGCTTAATGGATATTAATCTGTTTTTACATCTCTGCACACTTCTCTTTTGGTTTCTGAGCAGACTCAGAAGCTCACAGTTAAGCCAAGGGGAATCTCTTGCTCTGCCAACTTTCCATACTTTTAAAGGGGATGAACTGGTTTTGTATTTCCAGGAGAGCATGCTTGAAACACCCTAGCTTAGTTCCTTTCTTGTCCATGGAAGCTTCCCAAGGAATCCCTCCTAAGTGACCTCTGTGCAAGCTGAATTTGGCTCCTCTAAAATCTAAGACCTTTGTCTTAGTACTAAGCTTCAGCGTGCTCAGCCAGATCCCAAAGCCCAACAATATGGTGATCACTGCAGCCAAGGCTGTCACTGATGAAGATACTACAAAGCAGGTTAACTTGGTTTGCGAGTAGCAAGCCCGGCAGTGCCTCATTCCTGGTTGGCACATCTAATGTTTGTATGAGGAAGCGGTTCTCTGCGCATTCCAGGAACTTGATGGATGATACGTGAGCTGCTGAATTGTTTTTCCAACAAATGTATGGGTAGTTGAAGTGATCCATGAGAGTCAGGTTCTGTTGACCTAAATCTTGCTTTAAATAACACAAATATTGCTTTTTTGGCCTTATTTTCTTGATTGAGAGGTCAGTAGCAGGTGCCTACTCTATGATCCCTATTGGAGACAATCATTTTGATCTTGACCCACAGGAATTCAATAGGGCTTCCACAATCACCACAGCTGACTTCTATACATTCAAGCTTCTCCTTAAGGACAGAGCATGACACCTCCTCCTTTTCTTCCCTGCCTGTCTTTATGTGACAGCCTGTAGCCATCCATCATAGTCATGTTGTCCACCATCATCAGTGGTGGTCATGAGCCATGTGAGTTGTCTCAGCACGTTTCAGTTATTCCTACTTTCTGGCTGGGCACAGAGCTCCAGTTCCTTGTGTTTGTTCCCCAGGCTGAATGCACTGGTATACTTACACTTGAGATGGTTAGTTGGTCTTTTGTTTCTCATCTTGGAAGGCAGCTAAGGAATGTTTGTCCGTACTCTGGTTGGCCTGGCTTATTCCCCACTTGGTTGAAATGGTGTGAGTGTTGCCACTTTGGACCCCACCTTCTAAGTCCTTCAGTTTAAAGCCCACCTCACCATGGGGGCCAGCTTGTTACCAGAGATTCCTTTGCCTCTTCTAGACAGGTGGATCCCATTTCTCTCTGACACACTAAGAGTGGCCCAAGGTGCCTCCTTATCTGTGGCATCCACCACAAAAATCAGCTCCATCTCAGCACCTCTAATGCTGCACAGCTTTTTAACTGTTTCCTGGTACTCCTGATGCAACAAATCAGTTGCACAGTGCCTGTGCTCATCTATGATAGGTCACCTTTTCTCTGGGGGAAAGGTCTAGACTCTTATTGCAACCTACCACCCATATTGAAGTGTCTTTCCTTACTAGTTCCATATGGCTGGAAGCATCAGAAGCTTTCTCTGTAGAATTGCTGGGTTTAGCACAGCCCAGTTTTCCCTTCTTCAGTCAGTCAATAATATGTTTGGTGCTGGTCATTTCCGAGGCAGGTGTTGACATTTATATTGCATTAACAAGGAAAATGTCATCTGGCATTCATAGAACATAAAGACTTTTTCACTCCAAAAATAATAGGGTCAGAGCACAGGACAGGGGGTTATATACACCTTAAAATGATCTGCATTTAGTGTGACAGCAGGATAGCAATATATAAGATTGGATCAAATTCCCCTATGCTATCGCAGCTTTGACTTTCATTTAATAGTAATTTCAGAACTTACACTTGATCTTAATAGTCACTGTGGTGGAAATGATAGGCAAAAATAAAGTTTGTTTGCTCAGTATTGTGGTTGGGAATGAAAATCCATCTCCCCTGTTGGACTTATATAATATAAAAATAATATTTGTCTTGTTACACAGCATGAGGTTGATTGACCTTTAGGCTAGGGGAAGTGTAAGGCTAACAAGTTAAATGCCATTGAAAACAACTAGCTAAATCATAAATTCAAACTGACCTGCTTTATATATCTGTGATTTAAGGAAGAAATTTGGAGATGTCGGATAAGATCCAGGGCTAAACAACTGAAAGAGAGAGACTAAAATACTCAACTTTATTTGAGTAAAGATATTCTGATCCTGTTTTTCTCTGGTGTCTTGACCTTACTAAAGTTCACTTAGTATGTAATGGAAAAAACAACGGGTTTGATAGCAAAATACAGGAAATGCCTGCAGTCATGCCTGATTACAGTAGCAGCTTTTCTTCTGGTTTGTTGGGGTTTTTTTTTTCAGAATACTCTCTCTGTGTGCCTGAAACAATGTAGAATAATAATGCTTTGGAGCCCTTTATTTGGTGTGTCAAAGCAGAGCAATTAGATGTCTGGCTTTTTGATGGTTATGCATGTAGGGAGTTTTTGCACAAGAGAGCTCCATGTGACCTAAGTGAGAAAAAATAAGAATTATTAGAGGGCATAACTTAAAAGCCTAGAAAATTGTGTGTGGCAATTCCACCATGATTGAGAAGACAAATAAATGCGGGTCTTTTTAAGAAATCTGCCTTTGTTTGACTTTCAACTACAAAAATGGAAGTTTTACAGCTAATTTGAATGAAATCTCCATCTGGAATAAAGGAAGCCAGAAAGCAGCTTATACTGAATGTACACAAAGGCTCAGATTTATCTCACCTAACTTTAGGAACACAACTGAAGCTTCCAAGTCAGGATCCTGCTTCTCCTGGAGTACATTTACAGTCAGTGGAGTAGGACAGACTGCTTTAGGGAGCTGTGCAGCCTACATGTTCTGTGTATCTTCTGCTTGAAGATATCTGTGGAGATGGCCGTGGAGGAAGCCTGGGGTAAACTAATTAACCTCTTATGACTGGTGTCACAAATCTAGTCAGAATTCTGCAAAATACAGGATAGATAATTAAACCAGAACAAAATGTTTCAGAGCTCTAGTTACATTCATGTTTAAGGTAAATTTTGAAAATTGATAGAATTGGGATTTATTACAGTATGTATTTTAATTCTGTTTTTCCTGATACCTGTATAAGATGAAAGATCCTTGTTGTGGGTTATTAAGCTACAAGGATTCATTGCTGAGATAGCTCAATGAGAACTGCTACAGAAATGCAAAGTGATACCTAGATATGCCTGTATTTATTTGGTGCCTGTTTTCCTACTCTGTATAAGAAAGCTTCAGTCAAAAGGTGAAAGGAGAAGAAAGAATTTCAGTCTTTTTGGTTAGACACAGAAACTGTATACCTGAAATGCAAATGTTCTTTTCTTTCTGCTTGCATGATTTTTTATTCTATTGTTGTTCAAATGATAATGATTTTGTCATTCTACCTACTAAGGTCATTGAGAAAGAAAAAAAAAGAAAAACAGCATTGTTTTTGGCTTCCAAAGAAAAACTTTTGAGCAGATCCAAACTTCATTAGGGTGTCCACTGATAAATTTGCTTTGTAAGGTTCTGGTAACATTTTTTCAGAACTGAGTTTTCAAAACTTGATCTAACAAGCTTTTCTAGCTTCACACTGTTCTTTCACTGTCTTTCATCAAGTGGTTTTATCAAATAATGATTAAGTATTGTTTTCTTTAAAAGGATTATGGACATACATAGTAGGCATTTTTAGTTTGCGCTCCACCTAACCTATTGTTATAATACACAATCTTATTTTGATGTTATTTGAGATACAAAAATAAGAGCACTGAACCTCACAGAGTAGCATACCACAGTTTGAGTCAGTCCTTGGCTAAGCCTGGGCACCTCTCTTGTTTTCAGTGAGATCACCAAGGTGTCAGTGAGGACAAGGTTTATCACATTACATATTTAGCAATGACTTAACACATGGGCTTTGTAGTGGAGGCTGAAACAATAAATATCATTAGCAGTAGGACAGATTTCACCCCATTGTTCCCACCCTGAATCTGCAGAGTCAGTTAAGAATTTTTCAGCTGAAGTTTTCAAGGAAAAAAGTAAGAAAATAGTGATTTAAACTGAAGTAGAGAGAGTGAGAATGAAAGAAGAAAATCCCTGAGGAAACTTGGTAGCCTGAATGTTAGGACACTCAGCAGGGTGTGGGAGGACCAGGACATCCAGGCAGCTCAGCCCCCAAGTTGAGCCAGTCCCTGGCTGGAGCACCAGGCTGAGGGCTGTTTACCTTACTTTCACAAAAAGCACAAAGGGTTTGTAAAATCTCAAGAAGCCTTACAAAATGGTATCAATTTGTATCTACTTTAACTGCAAGTTTCTGAGGCAGGTTGTTTGTCCTATGCAATAGGCTTCATATGAAGCCAGGTCCATTCATGGCAGTTCTTATTTGGTACAAAAATTATAGACCTGTGGGCCATGGGAAGGGAGAGTTGCCACTGGGATCCTACAAAAAGCTTGTCTAAGTCAAGTCTTTGGCAGTAAGCTAAATCAAAAGGCAGCAATGTAGTGCTATATCACATTCCTATCTCAGACCCATGGAAAAATTGTTGCATTCCCAGGTGTGGGAGTCATGAAGGATGAGGTTTATAAAGTAACATGATGTGAATGCTAAGGCAACCTTCTCTTGAAAGAGAAATAGAGACCGCTCCCTTCTGTGCTTAGCCAATTTTAGAGAATGCTTTACATAATGCATATTTGAACTTGTACATATTTCACTTAGGTTCACAAATAAAAATGTGAAAATATTAAGAAAGGAAAAGTCATACAAAGGAAAGCTATAAAGTACAATATATTTATTTGCCTGCACATTATTTAAAGGAAACCCAGCATAATAAGATAAGCAGATCAGGCACAGTAATGTCCCAAGCTGCTTCCAAGAATTGTAATAAAGTTATGGTCAAAGCCAGTAGAAAGCCATATAAAGAAATAATTTTAAAGAACATTTTTTTCTGCTATTTAAAAATCATTGGTTTCCTTAAGCTGCTGGAAATGAATATTAAACCTTTGTTCAATATGTCAATAAGACGTCAGTAAACTATTGGGACCATGTAATACATGAAGCCTTCTTTTCTATTTTGGTACCTTGCTGACCTGAGAGGTTTCTCAGTGGTGGGCACTGCTGGAGAGGTGATGTTATGCATTTGCAAGCCTCACTTTTGCCTTGCAGTAATGAGGGCTTACAGAGCCATAGACAGTGAGCACATGTTTATCTCCCTCTGATGTCTTTGGTGGGTAGATAGCAAACTGGCTTTTGCTGCATCCCTTCTCCCATCTCTACCACCCCTTAGTCCACAAATCATCTGTGCAAATGGCAGGGTGGTGGATGTTGTGTTATATAAGGAAAGAAAACATGTGTGTTTTTTTAAAGTAAACATGCCTGACAAGAGAATGTCACTATGGTCACATTAAAAGTCAACACTTCCTATTTATGTCTAGCCTGCTGTCTGAAGTATCACTGTTTTCTTAGATGAAAATGAATTATAGTATCTCTGGCTTTATTTGAAACCAAGTCTGTCGTAGTAATTCATCTGCCATTAGCAATTATACACACTGACACACATCAGAATAAGGTGGAATCACTTTATTCCACACTTGCCACTGGAAAGTAGCAGTTTTCAAGTCTGCACAGCAGATTTTTCTGTACATTACTGAGTACGACTCTACTACAGTGTTTGTGTTACATATTGTCTTTATTCTTTGATGATAACAAGTAATGTAACAGTGTCAAAACTGTGTACCATAAATTCAGTGATTACTTAATGGATCAACATAAAAACAAAGCAGAGAAATTCCAAGACTTTCAATTAATCACAGGCAAAGCTGAGATAACCTACAACAACAAAAGCAGCAGAACCATCTTTTTCTCACTGTTAGTCTCACTCAGGTATCCCCTACTTCCTCTCTGCTAGCACAAGCTGCTCTACTGCCATGAATTCACTCACAAGCATGAACAATCCAGTGTGTCCCCTATTTTTCACTCCACAGATAAGGGAGGTCACTGGTAGAACCTAATACCCAACGACCCTGCCATTATTACCTGTTTATGCTCAGTAACCTCAGAAAGTATGGGCTCCTTCTTTCCCCTAGAGGTTTTCAAATGGGAAAAAAAAATATTATTATTAGTTGGTGTTTTCTTAGTAGATATGTATTTTCCCATTTACCTCTGATCTGTTGCAGAGGGGAGAAATAGTCTTGCTGATGGGTTGTGACTAAGATACTTAGAGCAACGAAAGAATCCGCTCTGCAAGTACAATCCCCTAATATATCTGTCCCTGTCCAGTTCTGTTTATGTATGGAAACTGAGATTAAGTTGGTGAGATCTAATCACTAAAGAAGCTAACATCAGAACTTTTAAATTGTTGACTTTCCTTTATGTTTTCTGACTAGTTCCACATAAAATTTCATCTTGCTTAGAATTGTAACCTAATACATTAGTTCTCAGTATTTTGAGAACATCAAAGAGGAAATTTGTGCTGGGTACATGATGTAGGTGAGCATCTTGGTCCCAAAAGCAACTTGGCTATCACTGAGTAACTAAGAAAGTAATTCTAGGAATGTAGAAGTCTTACGTAATTAAACAGATAAAAAATCATCTTGTTGAAATTTCTAATTGCTGTGATGATCATATTGTCTTCAGCTATGAACGTCAGTAACACTAGTGACTAGAGAATGATTCTGATGGCTTTCCATGTTGTTGTAGGAAGTTTCCTTTTTACCTTCTGTAGTTTCTTGTGTGAACAGTATGTCTATTTAAAGCCTGCAGAGAGGATATGATTTTCCCATGCAGGGGAACAATGGCAGTGATTTCAAATACACTATTGAAAGAGTTTATTGCAGTTGAAAGTCAACAAAAAAAGTGATTGTTCTGTAGTTCTATACTTTAGGATTTTGTTGCTTTCAAATCTTTCTGAATGCTGATGTTTGATAGATGTTTAGTAAGGTACAATCCTTCATTTAACTTTTACCTTATAAATAAATATTCCTGCTTCCAATATTGTTATTTGTACATAATAATTATTATGCTTCATTCTGTGAAGTGTTGCTCAATCAACAGTCAGAGTAGAAGTGGTAAGCAGCCACTGTAAAGTGGTTGCTTGCCAGCTTGTGATCATATTTCTCAGCTGTTTGATCTTGTTCTTCAAATATATATTTATTTGGTCACTGCTGTTTACTGTGTTGAAAGGCTGCTGTTAGTAATGTTTGGCAGACTTTCTTTCTAGATTTTACTGGTCCAAACCCACCTTGATTGTTTAACTGCCTTACTTTCAACTAGAAAATTGTGTGTTATCTAAATGACTCTTGTGACACACAGTGCCACTCATACAAGATGCTTATCGCTCTGGCTACTGGTGGGATTCCGACTTTAGGAACCTGGTCCTATGAAATACTCCTCCACTGAGCCTTTCGAGGAAGCCAAGGCCCTCATTGTCTCATGGCACTCACATGTGGAGGAAGAAGTGAGAGTTACAGAAGTTTTCGCACAGGTTACCTGTAGTCAGCCTGCTCTTCCATTCCAACTTGCACAAACATAACTCATAATCCTGATTCTTTCTTGAGATACCGCCAGTCATTCCAGCTTCTGAGGCGATTGTGATGCTGGCAGGTATGCAGAAATAGAGACCGGGGCCAATGACTGCTCAAGTCAACTAAAGTGACTCTACAAAGCATCTTGGCAAAAAAACAAAGGAGAGAAACAGCTTAATGTAGCATTGCTGCATTCAAGAAATCTGAGCATTCTCCTGGCTTAACTGGTTCGGTTGTTTGCAGTAGCATGTAATTAATTACTCAGGTCGTAGGAACTCATTTTGTCAGACACAAATTACTTTCTTACTTGCTACAAAGAGAATGCAAAATGTGAAAAAAAAAATTTAATAGACCTTTGTCATTGAGCTATCTGACACTGTATTATTTGGTATGTTCTGATTCAGAGGTAAACAACTGGCACTAAATCCAGGAAAGAAATAAAAGACAGAATGGATCAGAATGGAACAATCTGTACAGAAGATTATTTTACATTCCAGATATGGCTGTGTACTTTACTTTTGGAGGAGTAGAAGAGCTGGCTGTTTCTTGGAACAGTTCTGGGGAAATACAGGTCTAAAAGTTAAAGTTTTAATTTTTTTCAGTGATGCTGCTGCTCTGGAAAGACAAGCTTCCCTGACAACTCTTTTCCTCTTGCTTTTTCTTTTGTTCCCTTTTCTCTGTATGTTTTGGTTGTTGAGGTTTTCTTTCCTGTGAGGTGTTAAATAGCACATTATCTATTCCTACTCTCATATTTATTTAGTTAACTAAGATTTCTTTTTCCAAAATTACAGAATTAGAGGGATTTGATGAGGTTTCTTGGTTTGGGGAGGTTTTTTCTGGCTACTTTTTTTTAAACTGGCAACTGTAAATTGACAGAATGATTTTCGGCACATGCACTTTAATGGACTATGACAATCTTGTGGGCTAGCCATGAATTTGGCAGACTCCCAGCTTACCTTTTAACCTCCCATATGTACTTTGACAGGAGTCATACTGATGTTGTTTTAGCCTCTTCCAAATTTCTTTTGAAACTCTGGTGCACTTTGTGATAACACAAATCTACTGGTATTACATTTCATTATTGTGTGAGTAATTAAGCTGATGCCTCAGTGCCTTCAATAGGGTTTTGAAGAGGCTTATAGGCTTCACTGCATCATTTTGGCTTGATAAAGAGGTTCCAGATGTTTTTCTTCTGTCAAGTACGATTATAGCTTGGTAAATGGTAAAAAAGTTAAATTGACTTGTGCTTTTACAGATAGGCCTAAAATTTCATTGTCACTCTTTACAGGTAGTCAGAATTTAATAATTAGACTCTTCCTAGTTTTCTCTTGGCTCAGTTTGTTTATTCTGTTTTTCCACTGTCAAGTTAAATTTTTATTGCTAATTTCTGTGTCTTAAACAAATCCTTAAGGAAGTAAAGAGAATGGTGAGTATCTTGTCCTTATCCATTATGTGGTACCTTGCTGTTAGTGTTTTATTGCTGTTGAGGTTTCTCTTGGCTTAGGAGTTTCCTGGATTAATGACTATATCTCCATTCAAGTTCATGGCTACCATATGGATGGCATTAAATTAAAGTTAAATGATTTTAGGTCCTAACAACTAGTGTGTCACTACCTGCATGGGGAAGCACTGCAATCAGAGCTAAGACATAATTTAAGAATCTTCGCAAAAACACTTAAAACACTTAATAAAGTGGATCCATTTTTCTAAGAAGCCTCTCAAATGTCTTGAGTTCCTATTATAATTATATGTATCATGACCTTCTTTCTAATAGTCTGTTGTGATGGTGGCTGTAAGTGGTTCCAAGATTATACCAAATATAATTATACTTTGATTTCTTTATTTGAGCATCTTGACTTCTTGAAATATAGCTTGTATTTTTCCTTAGTTAAGGAACATCCAAGATAACACTGCGCTTGGAAGGTTAAAAGCTATAGCTACAATTTTGTTTCCTTCTTCAATCTGCAGGAGCCTTACCCTGATGATCACATTCCATTTGATGTTCCTGTAGTCCTGTTTGAATGCAGATCTTTTTATTGTAGCACTTGTAATTCACTGAAGGAGCAATTTTGGGAAGGCACATGATTTTTGAAACAAGGAGCTTTGTTTTGTTTCTTTGACTTCTTAGGGGGACACAGAGCTGTTGATATCTGTTTGTCCTGGCATTATGTTGGACAATTCTTGCAAATCACTTTGCAGAGGTGGGAAGAGGTGGGTTCTTGAGGGTTGAAATGGTTATACGTAGGGGGTTATGTTGCAGCCAGCTGGATCTTGGATTGTTTAGGAACTGCTGAAATTAATGACCTTAAGGAATGATAAAATATGTAGTCTGCTCCAAGGGGTCATACATGGGTGACCACTGAGACCTGCAAGAGCAGCATAGCTGATCCAGAGATAGCAAAGTGTGATGTAGGGGATATTGCCTGCAATAAACATTTCTACAGCCAGAGTATACTTCAGCCTCACAAACCTCACAAACGTATCTGACAAAGCTAGTTTATGTAGGAGACAGTGGTTTTACTGTTACTGAGGTAAATATGACTTTTTTGGGCCATGTCAGGCTTGTTTTACACTCACAAAACACTTTGTAACATGTACATAACACAGCCTATCTCTATATGCACAGGAAGTTCTCCAGTGCTTCCCAATATCTGCTTTGTAGATGTATTACTGCAGATGTGCAATGATTATGCAGACCTTGAGTAGAAAGTCCACTGTGTCCCAGAAACAGCTGATTTTTATGTTGGCCTGTGTACCTACTTGAGGAATATATGGGCCAGCATGTTAAAAAATGTTTAACAAGTGTCAAAAAAAAAAAAACAACCCACCACCAAAAATCCAAACAACTAAAATCCACCTTCTGAAATTGGCGTGAGTGGCAAAAAAGAACATTTCTGAGGAAATCCCAGCATACTGTAGCCTTGGACAGGTCTACAAAAACTCTTAACATACTGCAGCCATGGAGGGGCTGTTTAATAAATTAATGTGCATAAATGCTTCCACCGTGTTTGGTGCCTGTGGTTCTGAAGGCTGGGATCTGACAAGGAGACATTTCTCTGGAAGAAATTTTCTGAGTAAGGTGAAGACTTCTCATCCCTCACTCAGGTCAAATTTGTTGGCATAAAGGTTTTTGGCAGAAAAACCCTCATCTTTTCATAGGCTTTTGGGGTGAAATTCATTTACAGAGGCTGGCATGGGATTTTCGTCTTTTTCTCTGATTTAGAACTTGCCTACACATACACACAAATTTTTTTTTCATCAATTTGACCTAAGGAAATTTGTCTAATTATTCCAGGAAAAAGAATTCTGATCAGAAAGTGTTGACAACATCACCTAAAGACATGTCTTCTGCTTTTGATTCTCACCTCTCTATACATTCATACATAAAATACAATATAGATATATTTTTTTATTTAGATATCTATTTTATGTCTAAATATACTAAGTAACTTTAATATACATAATATACATGT
>WBNO01014510.1:126585-150163 GCA_013400575.1 Peucedramus taeniatus | reverse complement strand
AAGTGGGAGAGTTTGTGCTTTAGCTGTGTGTACTGGAAGTGTGTCCTTGCTGGGGAAAAGAAGTATAGGAAAAGTCCCAACAATAATCTGAAATGTGAGAGCAGGGATGGGTAAGGCTAAATAGGATTTCTGAGATTTGGGGCACTGAACCCAGTGGAAAACTTCACTCAAAACCAGGGTTAATGATTGCAAAGGAGGAGCAAAATGCAGTTCAGGCTGTGGCAGCAGCACTAGCAGTGATCTCTGGGTTACTGCTGGGAGCTGTAGAACTGGAGCCAAGACCCAGAGAGCAGAAATGGGAATGACACACGCTGTGGATCTTTCCTGTTAATTGTGGGGTTTGGGAGGATGTGTTTGGACATTCCCTGCTAAATTACATGGTTAGGGGTGGACATGGCACTGCTGGGGTATGGGTTGGACTTAATGGTCTTGGAGGGCTTTTCCAACCTGAACAATCCCATGTTGCTAAGATTCCAAGTATGAATCATTACAACATGAAGTGCAGCCTGCAAAGCAGGTGGACATTGCAAGAAGAGAGAGCAGAAAGGTGAGACAGCCTGGTGGGACTCAACAGCAGCAATCAGGAGGCTGCAAACACAGCCTGGGAAGTTGTGTGTGCACACAGGGATGGACAGCAGCTGCTGCTGCTGCCTGGAGAGAGAGGACAGAATACACAGATGATGAATTAAGCAGGCAGAGGAATGGGGCTGAAGGAAGTGCCTATTTATGCTGAGGTGATGGAGGGTCACCAGTAGTGGTGAACATTACTGGATCACCAACCAGTAATGTTGGTGAGCATGTGTTGATCTGCTGGAGGGTGGGAGGGCTCTGCAGAGGGATCTGGACAGGCTGGATAGATGAGCCGAGTCCAACAAGGTGAGGTTTAACAAGACCAAGTGCTGGGTCCTGCACATTGGCCACAACAACCCCTGCAGTGCTGCAGGCTGGGGACAGAGTGGCTGGAGAGCAGCCAGGCAGAAAGGGACCTGCAGGGACTGATGGACAGCAGCTGGACATGAGCCAGCAGTGTGCCCAATGGCTCCTGGCCTGGATCAGGAATGGTGTGGCCAGCAGGAGCAGGGCAGGGATTCTTGTCCTGTGCTCAGCACTGGTTGGGCAGCACCTCGAGTGCTGTGTCCAGTTCTGGGCCCTCCAGTTTAGGAAGGACATGGAGGGGCTGGAGCCTGTCCAGAGAAGGGCAACAAGGCTGGTCAAGGGCTGGGAACACAAGTCCTATGAGGAGTGGCTGAGAGAGATGGGGGTGTTTATCCTGCAGAAGAGGAGGCTCAGGGGAGACCTCATCACTCTTCACAGCTCTTGAAAGGTGGCTGTGGCCAGTTGGGGTCAGGATCTGCTCCCAGGTGACCACTGACAGAAAGAGAGGACACAGCCTTAAGCTGCACCAGGAGAAGTTCAGGTTGGACATCAGCAAAAAATTCTTCACTGAAAGAGTGATTGGACACTGGAATTGTCTGCCCAGAGAGAGGGTGGAGTCACCATCCCTGGAGGGTTTAACAAAGCCTGGACAGGCACTCAGTGCCAGGCTTTAGCTCGTGAGGAGGTGTTGGGTCATAGGTTGGACTTGATGATCTCAAAGATCTTTTCCAACCTAATTTATTCTGTGATTCTGTGAGCTGCTTCCAATAAAACCCTGCACTGCCATGCTCTCCAGCCTTTGCCCAGCACACACACACCCCAGGGCACCATTTTGCAAAGGGCTGTGCCACAGTGCAATTCTGGGAATTATGGCAAGCTTACCTTTGGAGCTGGAACCAAACTCGTGGTTTCTCCAGGTATGTCTGAATTCAGGTAGAAGATAGAATTCAGGCAGAAGTTCTTCTTTCAGCTCACAAGTTATTTTGCCTATTTTGCCACCCCACAATATTTTAGCAACAGGACTATGAATTTTCAATTGGTATTAAGAGCAAGTGATTTCCATGGCTGCAGGTATATTCTCCCCTCCCTATTCCTGAGAATGAACATAGCAGAGGTTTTACATGTGCAAAAGGATTTGTCTTGGAAAGTCAACAGGAGCTGGGCTCCTCCATCAATCTCCTTAAGCAGAGGAGAAGCAAAGTGAAATGGTGAAAGCCACCACAGACCAGCAAAATGCAGAGGGGTGAAGCTGGTTTCATAAAGCTGTAGGAGGTAAAAAGGATTTTTCTTGTATGTGGATAGAAATAGTTGGAGATAACCAGACTCATAATTGTATGTGGGCACAAAAAAGGCACATATTGGGTCAGTGCTGAGGAGATCCTTGAGCTGTAACCATAGGGGATGAGTTTCTGTTTATAAACAGAATATTGACAGAATATAATGATATAAACACAAGGCAGTCAGGGAGCTCAGGGATGACACCAAGTTGATGTCACAGCCAGCTTGTGTTGATTTACCTTGCCCTGCAAGATGCAGGTGAAGCTTGGAGCACATTAGAAGTGAGGATCTGGAACTGGTGGAGAACAGCATGACCAGCCTTAAAACTGAGGGTGGGAGAAATATTTGGATAGAGGGGAAATAGGGCAAGAGGCAAAGTTAATTACTGAATGGCTTTGGTGGAAGGATGGAAAGGTGACCCTTACTTCAAAATATTTTTTCTTAAGAAAAAAGGATGGGTAGAAAAGTGTGCTTTGACTGTTGTTGCCACAAATGTATGTAAAAAAAATCCCCCAAACTCCTACACCTCTTGTTTGAAACCCTTTGTATAAAGGAAAAAAAGCAACACTTGCCAAGATATCTATACTTGTTGTAGAAGTATCAAATTTTCCAAATTTCTTTAAAATATATTTAGGATTGTTTAATATCTAAATTGAGTGAGTTTACACCTGAAAAATAATGTTTCCTTTTCTTAAAATAGTAGTGATTCTTAAGATAATTTCAACATGATTTTATTCTTAAAGTTAAAAAAAAACAACAACATAAGGAAATAATTCCTTCTGGAAACTGGATAGTAAAATAATTTAATTTAAATGACCCCCTCAGCCCTCTTCAAAAACATCTCAGAGAAGTGAGAGTCTCAAGTTTATATAGAGCCATCAGCAAGGTAATGGAGCTATAAATCAGAGCTCTGAGTTCATGTAGGTGTCTCCGGATTTACCATTATGGTAAATTTACCTTAGATTCACCATTATTTACCATATCTGTGTGCAGCTGCTCCAGATCTTCCTCTGGTTACACTGGAGGAACATTTCAAACACATCCTGAAAACTCAGGGTTCAGTGGCAGAATGAGCAATGATCTCCCTGCCCCAATGAAATTGCACACCAAAAAGAGCTTTCTACTCAAAAACTAAATGACAACTTTGTTCTGGAATCACCCTGGACTAATTCAGAGGGCAAATCCAAGAGAATGGGATGATGAAGGTTTCACTGCACCATCAGTCCCTGGGGACAGATTTATTGCAGTAACAGTAAATAAATTGATTTTTGAGAGAGGAATCTGACTGGCAGAATAAATAAATGAGTAATAAGATGGAGAATAGAAGTTGTGGTGCAGGTGGCTTTCTGGAAACAGTGGGACAAATAGGATTGAGGGAAATATTAAGGAGAGTGTGGGAGTGCAAAATGCAAAATACCACATGAAAAGAAAATAAATAGGTGGAAAAATCCCAGGTAAATGGAGCTGTCTGTTCATAGAGATAAACAGGATTTCTTTTGGTGGAGTATTTAATTGCTGAAGGTTCCATTCAATGCTGCTGTGGATATTGTAGAGGCCTGTGCTACTGTGTGGCACAAATAATTACAAAGTCACATTTGGATCTGGGACAAGACTTCTGGTTTTGCCAGGTACATTTACCCTGATGTTCTTTACTAATTTTCAAGTTTGTTAATACACACCAAGATCTGGGGAATGGCAGCAGTCAGGGGCATTGTAGCCCACCTCAAGCAGTGGCATTTAGCTCAGGGCAGCTGTCCAAGCTGGCAGGCTCAGGCTCCCAGTGCTCCTCCTCTGATTGCCCTCCTGGGATCAGCCAAGACAAAGCCTGGTTCTGCTCTTCTGCAAAGTCAGTCACGTGGATTTGTTCTCTCCTGAATGGTCTATCCACTTCCACTGGCCTCAAGAAAAGTCATAGATTGCATAAGTCAGATGGAAATGCGTTGAGAATGTAAATACTCAGGAGAAAAGCTGGACTGAAAGGGTGTGACCCCAACTGCACAGCTCAGTGATCTGGAATTTTAGGTGATATTACAGGTGGAAAAGCAGATTGTTCCTTGTATTGCCCCAAAATATATAACACCACACAACTGTAACCACTGAGTGAATGAACATTTTTCAAATTTGATCCCTGTGTTTCTGATCCTGATCATTTTCTGGTAGATTTATTTGGTACTTTGATAATGTCTTGAGTCAGCATGTTTCATCATTGCTCCCTGAAATCATCCCCTCCTCTGGGCTGTTGACCTGGCTGCCAGGATGCTTGGCAAAAACCTGCCCACATTTTTGTAGAGGTTGGCACCAGTGTGCCAACCAGGGATACAACAAACCCACATTTGGAACTGGGACCCAGCTTGTTGTCACCCCAAGTAAGTTTGAGCTTTCTGTTCCACATTGACACCAGGACTGGTTCATCATTTGTTTATTGGGTGGATGTGGTGCCTTTTGCTCTGGTCCTAGAATTAAGAGCCAGACACAGTTAAGGGATAAAAGGGATTTTATCTCAGTATTTAATAAGGATCCTTAGGTGCAACAATTCACCAAGATGGAATACTCTGAAATGCACACACAGAGTAAATTGTGCATACAAAATTATAGACCTTGAAAATCAGCATATCTGACAAAGATTCCCTAATGAGAAGCTTAAATGAATGATGTGGCATTTCCCTATTGTAATGTATTCCCCCCAGATGAGCTTAATCTCAGTTTACAGAATGTGTTCTGGACAGAACCTTGGTTTCCCAAGGTAGTGTAGGGTTTTCCAGCCTCCAGCTGTGAGGCCTTTAGGATGTTTGGTCTCCTGGCCCAACAGAATACCAAGACTATGCTAAGATATCAGGCTTAAAGCATTACAAATATGCACACTAAGAGTACTGAGAATACATAAAAGGTATATTTTTTAAAAAAGGCAAAAAAATCATCATGGCATCAAATGGACCAGGGATTTCATGGAAGAATATTCCAACTTCTTTTCAGCTTCCCTTGGCAGGGGCCAGTTGGAGGGGAGCTGCTGGCTTGGAATGCCAGCAGGGCTTGGCTGTGGTGTGGCAGTGCCCCACAGCAGGACAGCAGCTGGTGATGCTCACCCAGGTTTAAGAGCCATGGCAGGGTGGCTGGAGGCTCTTCTGATTGAGGGCTCAGAGACTGGATTTTCTAAGTCTTAGCCTAAGAGAATATGTCATGATCTTTCTATTTAAAAATCCATAACCATTGTATGGTTCTAAGAAATTTTTTTTCCCCTGGAAACAGAATCTCTGCTATATATAATAGATAACTTGATTTGGCAATTGAAAACCAGTCTGATTTTGGGAGAAAAAGCATGGAGAAGCATTTTGTGAAAATGAAAAAGGTTTTCAGGAGGTTCATGGGCAGCCACTTCAAGTCTTTTTGTTTTGAAATTGTCACATAGCTGGATTAATCCATCTCAGTCACCTCTCAGAGGCTGGATTAGATAAGCAGAATTGCTCCTTCTGACCTCCAAAAATATTTTCTTAACATTGTTGAAAGGAGCAGCAGAGGACATCATAGCAATGTTCTCCTGTGGTTTAGATGGGGCCTGAGTAGATCTGTACATGAACACAAATAGGGTATTCCTTCCCAATAAGAAAAAATTCAGAAAAAATTCATCTCAATTTTTTCTGAATGTGAACACATGTTAAAAGCCCAGGATTTGTCCTGGTTTAGTACTAGAGAACTATTTATTCCATTGAGAACTTGATTTATCCTCACATGCTGGGTATCTTCATTTATTAATTCACTGTTACTTTGCTTTAGTGGGAAATCTTCCCCTTCAAAGGTTTGTGAAAAAGACTTTGGATGGTTTTGGTGGTTTGACTTCCCCAAGTATAATTACAGAGGCAATAACAATCACATTTTTTGGGAAGGAGACCAGAATTATGCCTGAACTCTGTCAGTGAAGCAGCATACTGATATTTGCAGACACTGAATGTCTCCTCAGAGTTCTCTGCACTTTGGGTGACATGGGCCAAGGCTGGACTAGGTCCTGCTTCTGCTACCTGGGTGTCTCCAGACAGAGTCTAGAAATTCTAGGAAGGATTCCAGTCCTAAATGTGTTCATCTGGTCTTGCTGTAGCCACCCCAGCATCCAGCTGGGAACAGAACAGATAAAGAACATTCATTTCAGTGATAAGGAAGGTTTTGAGGCCCTTTCTAGACTTTCCCCATGGAAAGAAATTAAAATTTCTTCATCTGGGAGCTGAGCTGTCCTCAGTATTCCTACAATGTGACAGATTTCACAGAGGACCCCTGGCAGACCTTTTGGAACATGCATTGGAGGACAGACAGGGAACATCATAAAGTGCTTCTAAATCCATTGGAGCTGCTCCTCTGGGGGCAAGGTTGGCCTGTAGGAGTGGGCAGGGGGTACAGGTGCTCCTGGAGTGGGGCTCCAGCTCCAGCTTGACTCCAGCTGTGGAGTATCACGTCTCAGGCTGAGGAGTGGTAAGAGCACCAAAAATTCTGTCACACCAATCCCAGTCTGACTAGAGATGCAGATAGCTTGCTTTGGAAGGAATGGAGAATGGGATCAATTCCTGCATGATACCAGCTGGGAATTAAACCAGTTCAGGATTTCTACTACACCTTGTTTGGAGGGGAAAAAAGAAAGGGCCCAGGTCTCAGTGTGATGTTGGAACAGGGTTCAGCTCCCCTGGAATCAGCCTCTGGTTGGCTCTCTCTGTAGACTGGGCAGGAATTGCATTCCAACAGCTCCTGCTCTTCCACCTGGAAGACATCCTTCAGTAAAGATAAAATGAGGCAGCATGGAAAGCTCAGAGTGTCATTAGTTACTTCTCACTCTTTCCTGTAAATAGAGGTGAGAAATCAACAGCATCTCCACAGGCACCAGCTCACCAAGACAGAATAACAGGTCACAGGACTGTGGTTAGAGTAGATGTTATTTACCAAAACTATCTCAAATCTTCACAGCAGTGGGCAAACAAACCAAGGAACTTACAGGAACTGAGCTGTAGAACCAGAACAGAGGCAGCCACCACTCTGAGTAAGAACAGGAAACTAATATTTTGCAAATCTGCTGAAGCTTCCTGTGAAAAACAGACTTTATTGTTTTATGTGTTCAAGATCAAAGCATCACACAGATTGGAAAGGAGAAAAACACCCTAATTTGGAGAGAGGTAGATATTTATCTCTTCAGAAAGCACAGTGCTGGTGATGAGAGAGGAGAGCAGCTTGACAAATTCCTCCTCTTCTCTTTCATTTCCATGTACCCCATGGCAGTGATCTACCCAGGCTCATCTGTATTTTATACAGGGATCTATCATCAAGCTTTTTACCAGCTCCTGCCTTCCTCTCCCTAACAAACAATCACTATTTCCAAAAACCAGCTGGGAGAATGGGAGGTAAGGGGTCCCAGCAGACATCAGGCTATATTTCTGCATGGTTTACAAAGAGCCTCATCAGGGTCTTCAAAGGCAGGACAAAGCTAGAATGGATGAAATACAGTTCAGGAGATGGGCCAGAGAATGAACCCTTGGGCTTTGTGGATTTTTTTTCTGAGATAATACTAATAGAGAAGTATGGCTATTTCTCTGAGGTGGCAACAGCTGGGAGCAGAACAGATTAAGAACATTTATTTCAGTGATAAAGAAGATTTTGGGACACTTTATAGACTTTTTCCATGGAAAGAAATGAAAATTTCTTCTTTTGGGAGCTAAGATGTCTTCAGTATTTCTACAACATTTATCAGTGAGGCGTGTGAACAGGGAGAAAGCAAAGATTAAACTCAGCTCTCAGTCCTACACAGGATTCAGTTTATAAATGTGAACTTAAGCTCTCACTGAAATTTGTGAAGGCCAATGGAAAATGCAGCTACAGGGCTGCTGAGAGCCCCAGACCTGCACTGTGGCTACAGAATGTCTGAAATATTTCATTTATTCAAGATGAGAGCACTGCAGTGTCCGGAACATTTTATTGTGAGCCATGAACAAGGATTTAGGAATGCACCTGCTCACAGAATCAGATGAAATGTATGCTTAGAGTAGAAGTTAATAAAGCTAAATACACAAAAAAAGGGTTTAACCAAGGGTTAACCAAACCCTTTGGTTTAACCACAGGGTTTTAAGGTTGTGTTTTGATACAGGTGGGAAATCCCAGTGTGACTGACTGGCTAGCAGGGTTTGGAGCAAGGAAGGAGTTAAAGAGCTGTGGGCAGGGGTGGAGGAGCTCTGGGTGCTGGACTGGGCTGCAGCTCCCAGCCCTGCAGGCAGTGCTCCACTGTGGTCCTGTGGGAAATGAATTTATAGAGAATTCTCCAAGCCTGACAGAAGGCTCACACAGTCTGCATCTGTATGCAAACCTGGAGATAAGAAATGCTGACTTAGAAATGCCATGGAATAGGACAGACATTGTTGAGAGAGAAATGGAACTAGAAACAAGTTTCAAAGGATGGCCTTGCAAATAACACTGGATACTCTGGAGAAATAGAACTGTGAAAGATGCATTGTAGTGGGACCCATGAGGGGTAATTTTAGGTTATTGGCTTTAAAACATTTACAACATGGTGTGGCAAAAGCTGATAGGCCAAGAAACACTTAAAGTGTGTTGTAATTAGGAAATAGTTGGCTTCTGATTGTGATGGCGTGGATTATAACATCTGTATTGTCTCACCCTTCACATGAGACTGAAAATGGAATCAAAGCTTTTAAAACACCTCTCAGTTGCCCCATCTCTGGGTCAGAAAAGGGCATAATCTGACAAATGGTCCCACAAGATAGAGAAATGTTGCCTCACTGCCTCTGTCTTCTCTCTCCTTCCTCCTTGGTGGAAACAGGATTAAGGGTCAGTAGACTCGTACAGAGAGCAGAGGGATCTTAAAATGGGTGTCTTCTACCTGAAGCCTTTAGTGCCTCAAACCCCTCTCTGCAGGGTAAAATTTTGTAAAAAAATTGGTACAAGAGGTGGAACATTTTGAAACGTTTATTTGTTTCCCTTTTGTCCGTGATTGCAGCCCATGTTCCCACTTTGCAGTGGCTTCTGGAGCTTTCTGCTGCAGGAGCACCATCAGTAGACTGCTGGTAAATGTGGACACCCTGAAGCTTTAGGTGTTCATCCACTGCCCTCAGCACACAGGGAGGAAGTGGAGTTTTTGCATTTGGTGGATTTGACCAAACATTTGCAGAAAGAGCAGAATGGGTCTGGGCCGTGTCAAGAATCACAAAATCACAGAATATTTGGGGTTGGGAGGGACCTGTAGGATCATGTTCCAGCCATGGGCAGGGGCACCTTCTGCTGGCCAGGCTGCTCAGGTGCTCTCTCCAGCTGTCACACACCCCTGGGTGCACCCAGGCCACAGTGCCAGATTCCAGTGAGTTGTCCCCAGGAGGAATGGCCAGGTTGGGTATGGACACCAGGGTGTGGATGTCCACGAGCCTTTTTAGATGCTCCAGGAACTGTGCCTGGCCACTCTGTGTCTCCCACACAACCTAACTCAACAGAAGTAGCTTCTGCATCATCTGCTGTAGATACTTTGGTTCTCTAAAGGTGTCCTGACACAAGATCCCAATGATCAGTCAGCTTCCCTCTGGAGTATTGAGAAACCTGCATTTCCAAGTGACTGTATGTAAGACTGAAGGAACTATGAAAGTGTAATCTGACCTAATGTCTCTTCTTTTCTCCACTTGCAGAAGTCACTCCATCTCCCTCAGTCTACAGGCTGACCTCCAAAGATGCCCAGGGTCTGGAAATGTGCCTTATCACAGATTTCTCCCCTGAGAAGCTCACTGTGAACTCGGCTGAGCAGCACACATCTGCTGTCGTGGGGGTGGTAACTGCTGAGAACAGAGAGGAGTCCAGCTACCTGTCCACCTACTGGGCCAAGAGAGATGAGCTGCACTGTGGGGCCAGCCACGAGGGCTTTGGAGAGCTGGAGGGTGACGACCCTGAGAGTGGTAATGGCATTTCTGGGGCTGTGAGCAGGGTTGGAGGTGCTCTGGGTGCTGTTGGTGTGAGCAGGACTGGGCTGCAGCTCCCAGCCCTGCAGGCAGTGCTCCACTGCAGTCCCACAGGACAGAGGAATGTAGCCTTGTTGCCTCTGTTTTCTTGTCTGATTCGGTCTTTTCTGACCCAGAGATGGGGCAACTGAGAGGTGTTTTAAAAGCTTTGATTCCATTTTCAGTCTCATGTGAAGGGTGAGACAATACAGATGTTATAATTCATGCCATCACAATCAGAAGCCAACTATTTCCTAATTCCAATACACTAGGAGTGTTTATTGGCCTATCAGCTTTTGCCACACCAAGCTGTAGATGCCTTAAAGCCAAGGATCTAAAATTACCCCTCATGGGTCCCACTACAATGCATCTTTCATAGTTCTATTTCTCCAAAGTATCTAATCTTATTTATAAAACCATTCTTCGAAACTTGTTTCTAGTTCCATTTCTCTCTCAACAATGTCTGTCCTATTGCATTTCTTATCTCCAGGTTTGCATACAGATGCAGACTGTGTGAGCCTTCTGCCAGGCTTGGAGAATTCTCTATAAATCCATTTCCCACATTTCCCCCTCCCTCTTGAACAGAAAAAAAAATTTTTGATGGTCTCCTTAGTTTATTGACTCTCCTTCCTCCTTGGTGGAAACAGGATTAAGGGTCAGTAGACTAGTATAGTCATACACACACTGTGGGGGGATAGAAAGCTTGAAATTCCTTTGTCCAAAGGGACACTGAAGTTTAATTAGATAATATTTTATGCTTATCCTGAAAAAAAAGAGAAAACAGTGTTTATGGGAGGGTTTGTTTGCCAGAAATTCTAATTTAGTCCTTCTAAGCAGAGATATCTTCATAGACCTCTGAAGAAGTACATTTTTGTTATTAATCAAATTTATTGTCACTCTCCACAGGTGTCAGTGCTGTCTGTGTCACAGGCCTGTCCCTACACTTCAGGACAGGTATGTAACAGCATTTTAGGAGAAAAGCTTGGCCTGACTAAAGTAAATGTCCTCCTGTCACCGTTGAGTCAGAGATGACACAGAGTCATATCAGAAGGCAAATGGCAAAAGCCCTGCTTATTCACTCCTTTCTCCTTTTATACCTCAGTTTGTTACAGGTAGACCTGACTGGTCATTTAATCAATAAATTTCACATGATTGGCTAATTAAGAAGACCCTCATTTGTAAACAACTGTCCCTGCTCCTCTGTGTCCTTCTGTGGGCCACTCAGGGCACCCCGGCCAGCCCCAGCACGGGGGGGACAGCAGAGGGGACAGCAGAGGGGACAGCAGGGGGGGACAGCAGGGGGGACACTTTCCCGTGCCCCAGGGCTACAGAAGGCACTTGGGCTTATCACCTGCTGCAGAGGAGGTGCTGGTGACAATGGTGAGAGATGAAGGAGCCAGCTCTCCCAGGGGGTTAATCCAAGGGTTTATTCAGGAGCTCTGGGGGAGCCCCATACCTCAGGGGATCCTCCTGCCCAGAGCCTTGGGGTTTGTGCCAAGGTAACATTTAAAGGGAGGTGGAAACAAAAGTAGATAACATTCATTTGACCAATAAGGAAAGAAAGGGGATGGAAACTGGGGGAATGGGTATTTGGGATAGCATATAGGGTGAGCCCTGGGGAGGGACCCCTGGCCTCTGACCAATTACCCGACACCCCGGACCGAAAGTTCTAGAAGGAAGGGATGGCACCCTGAGTGACTGGCAGGGGCCTGGGCAGAGGTTTGGGGGATGACTTCATCCAAGGAGAGGGATTACACAGGTAGAGAGAGGGGGCACAATCAGGGGTAAACCACTTGGAGAAAAACAGAAAAAATACAAAGACAAATTATTACAAAACATAAAAACACTACAACAAACAACCTTATGAAGAAAACAGCAAGACATATTGTTAAAAACACCACTTGCAGATTGTTTTAATATTTGACTATCGTTGTTTATCTCCACCCCCGTAAAGGTTCCCAGGCCAATTCATGGGAAAGCTTATCTAGCTTTCTCTCTCTCTGACTAGACTGTCATATCCACATCTTCCCAAGTTTTTGCTGGTTTTCCCTGCTTGCAGAATTCTTTTTGAAGCAGCAAAAAGACAGAAAATTTTCAAAAGGGCCCCCAGAGGTTTTAAACATCAAGGCTGAAGGTCGTGGTGTTAATGCAGCCTTCCTTCTCCAAGCTGATAATTGTATGCAGTGTAGTCATGTTCTTGCTCTGACTCACCACAGAGCTGCTGCCCACCCCAGAGTGCCTCCAGGTACTGCTATGAGTCAGCACTGCTGCATTTCAGCCTTCAGAGGAGTTGGGTTATTTTGGGTGCATAAGCACCCGATGGAACAATAGTGAGCAGGTGGTTTCTGTGCTCGGGGCTCACTCAAGCTGGGCTGTGTGGATGCCACAGTCTGGTCAGAGAGAGAAAGCCAGATAAACTTTTCCCAGGAATTGTTCTGGGGAGTTTTGAGATGACTGAGAGAAAGAATTAAAGCAATCTTGCAGCTGGTGTTTGGAACAGTTGTTTCTCATAAGATGTTTACCAAAGGGTGTCTTCTTAATTAGCCAGTGGTGTGAAGGGTGTTGATTAAATGACCAGTCAGGTCCACCTGTATGGGAACAGTGTATAAAAGAACAGGCTTCTAATAAAGAATGTATAAAAGAATGGGTTTCTAATAAACTCAGATCCAGCCTTCTGATGAGACCTAGAGTCTGTGTGTTGCCTTACCCCATTCCTGACTCAAAGGTGACAGGGGTTCACCTCAGCCAGCTCTGCCCCAGCTCTCTGGGGAGGGCTGCAGTCCAAGGATCTGCTGCTTGTGCCCCTTCAAAGAGCAGAACTGTGCCTGCCCTGCTCAGAGCAGCTGTGCTCTTGCAAATCTTTCCAAAATACCGTTTCAGGAAAATACTCATCAGTAAACATGGCTGATTTGATCAGCCTTTCAGCTCTCTGAAAGGTTCTCAGTGATAAACTTAGTGAGTTTTTGCTGACAGATCCCTCCTTCTCCAGGATAAATCAATGTATTTTCAAATACTAATGGTTTTGTAACTTCAGATTAATATAAAATTCAAATAAAATTGTGTTCTGTGATTAAAATCAAAATTGCTTTCTCACTGCCCATCTTCGAAAAAATTTAGAGAGCAGAAGGAGGGCTGCCTCCAGCATGCTGGGTTCACAGTGCACAGTATTTAAAATCAATTAGGTGGCTGGCAGACTGGCATATTGGATAATTAAGTGGTTACTGAATGGAAGAAATTAAAGTCTCTGAGTCCTACTCCCTTTCTCATTTCCTGTCCTACCAGCTGACTCCATGACACAATGGAGAAACTTTCTTAAAAAAGGCTTTTAAGTCTGTCTAAAACACAAGGATGTCTCAGTGCTCTTTTAACTCTCATTTTCTGTTTTTTTTCCAGATGAACACTTGAACACACTGTCTTTATCACAGCTGGGCCTCAAAATAGTTTTAATGAAAGGAATGATTTTTAATGTGCTGATGACAGTGCTTATGTGGAAGAAAAAAAAGGTATGTTTGGGGGGGTCTGAAAATATCTATCAGAAAACATCTGGATTGGTTCCTCAGCTGTGAATGCTCCTTCTCTCTGGAACAGCTGTTTATGCAGTCTATCCAGACTTCTTTTGTCTGCCAGCAGTAAAATCCCTCCATTCCTCTGGCCATACCATTTTCACCCACCCTTCAAGTGTTCTTCCTTGTCCACAAGGATTTTTTTTTCCTTTCAAGACATTTCTTCCTTCTGTTTCTCCATCCATCCCTTCCCTTGCCTGCATTCATCCATCAGATTCCTCCCCTCACCTTTCTCCAGCTGGGAAAGTTTGATGGTTATTGACTTTATTATAAATCCTAATATATTAGCTTTTCCCTGTGTCTGTCCCTTCTCTTTCTCTTGCCTGGACACTTCAGCTCTACAATTGTGCAGTTGTAACCCAAATAATGATTTAACACTCCTTTGTTTTTGTTCCAGGACTGAGAGTAACCAGGTGGTGCAGTCCTGAAGTACCAAATCCATCTGCTTTGAGAGAGCATCGTGAGCAAGAGGAGCACAGGGATATTCCTTGTGCAAGGGACATCCCTTGCTGTTCTTTTATATCACACCAGCCACCATATTCTAAACTGCTTTATTTGCATTGCTATAAAACTACTCAAAATGAAACATTTCCAGCATTCTGCCCTCCAGATGCCTGGGTCATTCACCATGCAGTGCCTCTTTTGCATGAAGCAGACTTTGCTATAGTTATACATTGCCAAGTTGGTATTTGCATTAAAATGATGACTTCTACCTGGAGCAGTGCTGTTTGTTAAAAACTGCAAGCTAAATATCATCTGAATGGGAATTTTTCCTATTTTGGTAGCTTTAGGGTACTCATATCTCTTAGAGTGCACCCCCAGAACCTTTTCAGGTGCAAATGAAACACTTTGAAAAGAGAAGGGAGACTGACTCAGGATGTACTGTCCTGCCACCCTTTGCTAGATCAGAGCAAGATATCCCTTTTTTCCCTAAAGGATGAGCTGCAGGTCTCCCAGAAGTCCCAAATTCAGTGAAATTGTCACTTCAATATCACAGAAAAAAAAAAAGAATTTTTTTTTATTATTTTTTTAAACTCTATCTGACCATAACATCATCTTAATTTAAACCTGTTTAAGATTTGGCTTTGTGTTCAGTAAAAATACGAACCACTTTTGTTCTTTTTGTTTACTTCTACCAACCTGAGATCTCCTAAGTTCTTTTTGTAACAATTGCATAAAAATGTACTGAAATATTTCCCTGTCCATGCGTGCCCACCTTGGAACTGTGCTTGCCTGTGGCATCTGCATGTTGCTAATCCATGAACTGTACTGGCACCCACAAGATGTCTTGGCATTTCTTTAGGCTGTTGTCAAACAATTATTACAAAAAATGAGAAACTTGTTTGTCTCTTGTATTTGTTGTTTGAGGCATTGCTTCTCCCTTCCAGCTGAGCTTTGGGGTGCAGGAGGGAATGGGTTGGATGCACCATGGAGGGTGGGAACCAAGTCCTTCTGCAGGACCTCTGTGCTGTGTCCCAGCAAAGAGAGAGAAGGGGGAGCCCCTCTGCCCCAAGGACCGGCTGGGCTGGGTGGAGACAGCAAAAACAGGGCTTGGCCACACTCAGGGGACTGGTCCCAGGTTCCTGGGGGCAGATTGCTGCTGTGGGGTACACAGGGCTCTGAGGTGTGTCCTGTCCCCAAGTCCCCCACTCCTGAGTGTGACAGCAGCACAGGGCTTTGCAGTGATGACACCAATGGACCCCCTTTGCCTCCAGGTTCTGTCTGGCCCTGGAAAGTCTGGAAAGGAAATGTTCTCCTTTCATGACATCGATTTCTCCAACATCTTCTGATGCCTCAGTGATGCCTTCTGGGACTACCTAAAAACAGTGGCCAGACAAAATTAAGGGAATAAAAAGTGGTTCTACTTACTGAAGGGCCTTCAGGTACATTTTGGGCAGATGAAGCCCCCCAGGGGCTACACCCAAAAGTGGGTGACAGGTCACAGGTTTTCATACTTTTATAAGTTGGGTCCATTTGCATATTGGGGGTTAATCTTCCAATTACAGCTTCAGGTAATGAAGTCATTTACCCCAAGTTTGCTTCCCCAACTCACTTTTGTTTACCTCTCTTGGGGTCTGAGGCAGTGAGGTGTCCTTGATTCCCAAGCCTGGAGAGAAATTGTTGTGTCTGACCAGAATGGGAAAGCAGCAGCTAACACTGCATATGGAGTTTAGAGTTATACACTAAAGAACTGCAGGATTACAAATATATTAAAAAATATAAAAGCTAAAATCCTAAGGTGTAGTTGAGACGGAGACAATACAAAGCAACAAACTCCATTTTTAGAAGGTTTCACACTTTTTATTATAGCATGCATACTTTTTATACATTCTTACAAAACTCATAAGTTTACACTTTACTCATTGGTCACAAAAGACAAAGTGTTTATTGGAATAGGCAGTTGCAGGTTTCTCTTATTTATCCTTCTTTCTTTCTTGCTTTCTATGTCAAAGACCTTGGTAGACAATTCTTCCAGTGGTAAACATGGATCCTCTTCTCAAACTTCCCTCTGGCTCACAGAAGTCACTGTAAAACCTCTTCCATACTGAGGCATCACCAGAGGTTCCTCTGTGGGGGTGAAATGAGAAGAATGCTGGGACAGAAACCCTCTCTCTCTGCAAAGCTTGAACCTTGCCTGTACCTCCCAGCAGTTCCCAAAGTGGCAGGAAAAGCCTCTCTGGACAGTGGGGGTGGCTGTCCCTCACCCAGCTGGGCACAGCCTGCACAAGGAGCTGGTTTTGGAAAGGGCCATGATTCAAACACTTTTAGCCAAAAGCCCTGTGGGAGGGCCATGCCAGGATCTGACCCCACTCTGCTGAGCAGCAGCACAGAGCCTCCCTGGCTCCTGCCTTGGTCCTGCAGGTCCCTGGGCAGGTGACCTGTCACAGGTGACAGAGCTACTGACCTCTCCTGACAAAGAACAACTTTAAACCTTCCCTGTCTATTGCCCTGATTCTTTTACAGTACACATGTTCAGGGACTTGTTCTTGTCTCTCCCTTGACACAAGCATCATTCCCATCTCTCTCCAGCTGGAGGAAGCCCATGGTTCATTAATTGCTGGATTCCAGGCAGTTCTTGGAGCCTACATTCCACCCATGATGAAATCTGCCATGTCACTGGGATACAGCCTGAAAAAGCTGCCTAAACCATATTTTAACTATAAAGCAAGTCATAAGTCATTGCATTTCACAGATTTCAAATTGATTAACCTCATTCCAGAAACTTTCAGGGATGTGAAAGAAAACTTTCCATACTCATTTACCTTAGCATCACTTTTTAAAATTAATAACCATCATAAATTTTTTATGTTGCACTTGAAACTCACTCTCAGATGAAAGAACAAGAGTTAAGGACTGTGCTGCTTCTGTTTCCACACCTGAGTCTTTCCTCTTCCAGGTTAAACTGACCCCAGGGACAGGATTTCCCAAGTGGGAGATGAGTTAAATGTTTTGACTAAAATGGCTCCTGGCATGTGACCTGCAAAGCCCTGAATTTGCAAGGTCTGCTTCAAAGACACTTTCAGATATTGATCTCCCACCACCACAGCGTGCCCCCCTTCCCTGCATTTTCTTGTTTATTTCGAGATACAAAAACCACAGAACAAAGCAAAGCCAGGAAATAACACAGCAGGGCAGGAGGTGGAAAGGGGCTGGTGGCCCAGCTGGGGCAGGAAGAGGCCACAGCACAAGTTCCATGACGCCACAATCGAGATCTGGGTCACCACTGATGCTCCTCTGCACCCCACCACAAAAACCACTTCCTCTGGAAAGTGCAGCACAAAGGGGGTGGGGGTGGCACGTGGCAGGGAGGGGAGAGGCTGTGGAAAAGAACAGCAGACGTTGGACCACAAGCCAAAGTGGAATGAGGTTAAGACACCCACCCCTCACCACAGCCTGCACTTGGGGAGAGTTTTGGGTGCAGCAGGAAGGATTGAGCTATGAATAGAGTGGGCAGGGAAAGGAGGGCAGAAATGCATTATAAACGTGGTGGGGATGATGCCTCAGCTTTTAGCTTTTATATTTTTCAGGTTCTGTGCTGCTTTAGTGAGTGGATCTGAGTTTCATATTAGGGGATGGTGAGCTCTCTGCTCAGAGCAGGGAGACAAAACAATTCCTTCTCTAGCTGGGGACCAAGGACAGATGATCCAGATCTCAGGCCCAAGAGCAGAAACAACGTGGACTGAAGAGAGAAAAACAAGAGGGATGGGACTTCATGGGCTGGAGATGTAATTGGGCAATTAACTCCAATATGCAAATGGAGCAGAACTTACAGAAGTGTGAGACCTTGTGACCTGTGGGGCATTTTGTGACCATTTTGATTCACCTGGGGTGTAGCCATGGCTGGGCTCTTGTGCTGCCCAAGGTGGATCCATTGAGGCCTCCTAATAAATCCCTACTTTATTCTTCAGCTCCTCTAGTCTCTGTTCTAGGTCAGCCTTCTCAAGGCATCAGGGAGAGCTCTTAGAATTGTGTTAGATTTCTGAATTTGCTGATAGGTCTCTTCACCATTTTTACAGATTGAAAAATCCTTCCTCTTCTGGCCTGGATGAGAAGGAAGGATGAAGGAGCAGGCCAGGGTCCTCTCACGCTGTCAGGGAAGGAGGTTTTGCATGGTCCATCTTTAGCATTCCCTCTGCTATGTCACCTCCTGTCCTGCTAGGGGTAGGAGATGGATTTGTGTGTTTTCTCGGGGTTTTGTTGGAGAAAACATCCTGCCCAGTATTTGTCACCTCTCATCAAACACGGCCCTGTGCACAAACCATCCTCTCTTATTTTCTTCCTCCTCCTTGTGTGACCAGGGACCCGAGTGTGACTTTACAACGACCCGAGCTTGAACGTGTCACTGGATTTGTTGAAGCTTATTCCAATGCAGGAAAAGCTCTGATAGGACTTGGAAGGGACTTTAAAGATTACCCAGTTCCACTCCCTGCCATGGGCAGGGACACCTTCCACCATCCAGGCTGCTCCAAGCCCCAGTGTCCAGCCTGGCCTTGGACACTTCCAGGGATCCAGAGGCAGCCACAGCTTCTCTGGACACCCTGTGCCAGAGACTCCCCACCCTCACAGGGAAGAATTTCTTCCCAATATTATAGATACATATTATAATATTGGGTTTTTTTTCAAATATTAAAATGGATTTTATATGTGTAGTGTTAATTTTGTTATAAAAATAAAGTCTTTATTCCTGTTGTTAATTAAGTTTAGACATAGTAGTGCAATAGTTGGTATAAGTGTGCTTGTGTTAAAATGCCTGCTTGGATGGGATAACATCCAGTGAACACAGGATGAGGACACCTGTACAGATATGTCAACTATCAGCACCCATTGTCTGAAGACAGTGTGGACCAAAAGGCCCAAAGACCCAAAAACTGGAGGTGATAGAAAAGGACTAAAAGCACAACCAAGGAATACACATGCTCTAAAAATGTGAAACCGAGGAGGAGATACGCTAAACAATTCTTAGAACATGTAAACTAGTTTGGGAAAAAGTTTAATATGCATAAGGGTCTATGAATATGCAACAGGCTGATGTAATTTAAAGGTACATTAGGGGTATTTCCGAAGATAACAGGGTGCTCTTGGCTGAGTGCCGTAATAACTTTTGCTCTATGGTCCTTGTCTCCTATTGTCCTTTATTAAACTTTTTTAAATTTTCACAGGGGAGTGAAGGTGCTTTTCACACCAATATCTCATCCAACTCTGCCCTCTGGCAGTTTGAAACCATTCCACATTGCCCTGTCACTATTTTGTGAAAGTCCCTCTGCAATTCTACTTTCTTTCAAGAATTCAACTGTCGAGCTAATGGCGACTGGAGGAATCATAAGCAGGTAAGAAGCAGGAAAAAGGGGGAAAAAACCCAACCCTCCACAGCAAAGCCTCGCTGTCCTCCGGCTCAGCCCTGTGCAGTTCCGAGCAGCGGCCAGGGGAGGGCCTAGTCTCTGTTCTAGGCCGTGCCCGGTAGCGGCTCCGTGCCCGAGCTGAGCATCACCCCCAGGGATGTGCTGGTGCTGCTGCCGGCCACGGCTCGGGGCCCTTCCCGTGGCAAAGCAGAGCTGCGGGGATCACCCACCACCCTGCACCCGGTGAGGCCCTGCAGGCACACGGTTTGGGGTAATTGGGAGTGGGGCTGGCCCAGCCTCATCCCCAGTGGGTGCAGCTGTGAAAAGCAGGTGAGCAGCACTGACAGCAATGGGACATGGAATGCCAAGGAGCACTGAGCAACCACCAAAGGGAGCAGAGGGCACACAGGTGAAATGCATGAACATGAGGGGATAAAAGGTTGAGCTAAAGAAGGGCCGATGCTTGAAGTCTCCTAAGTGCTATGGTGTGACTCTGTATGGGCTGGTGCTTTCTGATACTGTGTGCTGATACTCTGTGTATCGTGGCCATCTCACCTGTGACATGTGCTGTGACAATTCCCTGCCTGCTCCCTCAGCCCTGCTGCCATTGCAAACAACTCCAGGAGTGCTGGCACAAGTTCTTTGTTCCTGACACAGAGCCAGACACATCATCCAGGACAGAGAAAACCCTGACCCCTCACACCTCACAGCCCATGGCAGGCAAGAGATTTGGGAGCCCCAGGTTTCAGACTTTTACAGGTTTAATGGCTGCAGCACGGCTGGAAATGTTAAAAAGGTGATAAACAGGAGCCAGAATAGAATTCTGAGAGGTTCAGAGACCCAAAGTTCCATCTCCTCAGTGCAGCACACAAACATTTCCACACCATGGAGTCTCAAGGCTCTCGAGGTTTTACCTCCCCAGCATTTCAGCCACAGAGAAAACCAGACAAGAACAAAGCAAGATCAGCATGAGGACAGAACCTCATACATGAAGGCTCTAGAGAGGCCTGAACGGACTCAACCAGTGGGCAAAGCTCAATGGCATGAGGTTCAAGTGCTGGTCCTGCTCTGGGGTCACAGCAGCCCCCTACATCTCCAGGCTGGGGGAGGAGTGGCTCAGGAGCTGCTCAGCAGGAAGGGACCTGGCAGTGCTGGTTGCCAGCTGGCTCAGTGTGAGCCAACAGTGTGCCCAAGTGGCCAAGGAGGCCAACAGCACCCTGGCTTGTATCAAGAGTAGTGCAGTGATCACCCCCTGTGCTCAGTGCTGGTGAGGCTGCAGCTCGAGTGCTGCACTCAATTCTGGACCCCTCCCTTTAAACAGGACTTGGAGGGGCTGGAGTGTGTCCAGTGAAGAGCAACAAGGCTCACAGAAGGACTAGAAAATATTTCTCTTCTGAGGGATGGCTGAGGGAGATGGGGCTGTTCAGTGTGGAGAAAAGGTGGCTCAGAGGGGGTCACATCACACCTGCAAGGCTGTAGTGAGGTGAGGTCGGTCTCTTGTGCTGAACCTGCAGTGAGAGCTCAAGGGAATGGCCTTGAGCTGAGCCAGGGGAGATTCAGATTGGATCAGGGTGGTCAGGCCTTGGAAGGGCTGCCCAGGGAGGTGGTGGAGTCAGCACCCCTGGGGTGCTCAGGAGGTGTCAGGATCTGGTGCTGGGTGATGAGGTTTAATTACAGTGGCAGTGCTGGGGGGATGGCTGGACTGGACAATCTTCCAGCCTTGATTCTGGGATTCTGAGGGGGGAGCTCCTCCCTCGCCCCAGAGCAGCTCCAGTGGCACTCCAAGGCCCTGCCAGCTGGGCAGCCCTTCCCAACATCCCTGTGCTCATCAGCACATCAGAGTGCAGGCACATTGACACCAGGGATCACCCCCAGGCCTCAGGGAGCCTCTGAGTCCAGCTGGCACATCCAGGTGTGGCCCCGTGTCTCTGAGGGATGTGGGAGGCTCTGTGGGAACTGGGTACACCTGGGGATGTGCTGGAGGACAACTCCTTCCCTTTGTGACCACTAACCACAGCCTCATCTGAATTTTCCACAGCTTTGAAGCCTAGGGGCACACTGGCAACAGACTCTGGAAGATCAAAAGGAAAGAGGGAGATGAAAAGGGAGGATAACAACGGAGTTTCCATGATCACTTGTTTCCTGCTTCCCTCCAAAACTGGGGTACAGGAAAAAACCCTGGTGGGTAGACAGGAAGGGAGAGAGGTAAAACCAGGGAGTCATGCCAGAGAGGGAACCTGGATGCAGGAGAAGCTCTGTATTTGTCACCAATATGGAAAAGGCTGCAGTGTCATAAAGGGTTTTATTGAAGGAAAGGATCACAGTTACACAATAAAGCTGCAGCCCCTCCACAGGACACTCTTGTGGGGGGAAATCTTGAGCCCTGCATCCCCTTCCTCCATCAAGGAAGAAGGTGAGAGTGTGCTGGGCACTTCCCTGTGCCAGGCTTTGCCATCAGGAGCAGTTCAAGACCTGGAAAGAGAGCAGGCAACATCAGCAATGCTACTGCACAGCAGAGTGGACAAAGCTCCCCAAGACCCAGTGATCCTGTGGCACCTTGCAAGAGTAACAACAGGGCATGTTCCCACTCCCCAGCACCCAACTGTTCCTGTCCCCAGCTGCCTCATCTGCAAAGAACTCCAGACTTGAACGCCAGCCATGCCTCAGCCTCACAGAGCCCAGGACCTGGAGCTCCCAAAGCTTCTCCTGCAAAGAAGAATGGGGAATATCTCTCATAAGAGAGGATGTGGGTAGATTTCTGTAGCAGTCCTAATTAATCTCTTTAATTATAAACACCAAAAAAATAGGCTTAAAACCAGAAAGCCATAAATCCTCACTCTGTGCCAACCCAGAGGACAACAGCTCAGCTGTGCTTGGGAGGAGGAGCTCAGGGGACTCCTGGATTCATTACTCTCATTCTAGCTCTCCCCAAAAGCACTGCAGTCCTGTGGTTGCCCCTTCTATGACCCCACAGATCAGTACCTGTCAGCCTCTCCAGAGCTCAGCCAACAAAATTGATGACGACGAGATGGAGAATGGTGTTGGCAAAGAGGAAATCAGCAAACGCCCGCTCCGGGGAAATGCCCTGGAACTCGCCCTTGTTCTGGGGGTTGATCTGGATCCGCAGGCAAACTGCACAGCAGGGAAAGAAGGAGCCATCAGTGAGCACAGGAGGAAGTCATGCAGGAAAGCAAAGCCCTCCTGGGGCAGCCCAGCCCAGGATGGGTCACTGCTCCCCCAGGGAGAAGTTACTCCATTGTTACTGCAGAGGAGCAGGACCCTGCCAGGGAATTGGGCTGGGGCTGCCATGGAGTCAGTGCTCCCACAGCACCACACACACCAAGGTGCCCAGAGTCCTGAGGGGAACAGGCTCAGAGCAGGACTGGACTCACACAGAAGTGTGGATGTTCCTCTGTCCTCCACTGGATGTGTCAGAAACACAGAATGACTTCAGTTGGAAGAGACCTTAGAGATTACCACATTCCAATCCCAGGGACACCTTCCACTATCCCAGGGTGCTCCAAGCCCCATCTAAAGTCGCCTTGGACACTTCCAGGAACTCAGGCTGTCTGGGCAACCTGTGCCAGGGCCTCCCCACCCTCACAGGCAACAATTCCTTTCCAACACCCCACTATCCCATCCATCCCTGCCCTCTGGCAATGGGAAATCATTCTTCCTTGTCCTGTCACTCCAGCCCTTGATCAAAGTCCCTCTCCAGCTGTTCTGGAGCCCCTTTAGGCCCTGGAAGGGCCTTTCAGGTCTCACTGAAACCTTCTCTCCTGAACAATCCCAGCTCTCCCAGCCCTGTGCTGAGGAGGGCTGCCCAGACACAGGGCGGCTTTGGGGCATTCTGGGGAGCAGCACCGTCCACGTGTCCCTGCGGGACTCCCGGTCCCACCGAGCTGCAAGGACAGCCGGGGGCACGGGGCTCCGTGCCGGCCCCGCAGCCGCAGAGCTGCCGAGGAGCTCCGGCCCCGCGGGGAGCGGAACGGGGCGCTCGGGAAAGGCCGGGGGTGCTGAGGGCCCCGGCGCTCCCCGCTGCGGGGCAGCTCTGAGC
>WBNO01014510.1:82087-126153 GCA_013400575.1 Peucedramus taeniatus | reverse complement strand
GGGTTCTGGCTCAAGGAGTGTCCGGGGGTTCGTCGCTCAAGGAGTGTCCGGGGGTTCTGGCTCAAGGAGTGTCCGGGGGTTCTGGCTCAAGGAGTGTCCAGAGGGTTCTGGCTCAAGGACTCTCCAGGGGTTCTGGCTGAAGGAGTGTCCGGGGGTTCTGGCTCAAGGACTGTCCGGGGGTTCTGGCTCAAGGAGTGTCCGGATCTACCACGGAGGTGGTGGTGGAGAACACACCTGCGTCGCCCTGCTTGGAGCTGGGGAAAAGAAAACCACTGCTTTCCCTTTTTTTTTTTTTTTTTTTTTTTTTCCCCTCAAAAACGATCATGGTATTAACCTCATGGAGCCTGAACTGAACCAAACAACTGAGACGAAACCAACTCTGCTGCTTTTCGGTTTCTGAAGGGGGGAACGACTTTTCAATGAACCTAAGCAGAAGTTTCCTCTATATTCTGTTTAAATCCTTCCAGCCTTGCTGTCACTCCAGAAGGAGGGATGCTCTCACTGTGGGCGGGGGATGCTCCCACACAGGCTCTGCAGTGAGGGAAGGGCAATTTCCTGTCACACAATCAGGGGCTGGTGTGGCTTGGCAGGGATGTTACCCTCACCTTCTGCAGCCCAGTCTCTTGCTAGCAGAGCCTTTGGGGTGGGCTGGAGTGAGATGACTCTGAATGATGGGTGTTTGTAAATATACACATGTAGAGTGTAGTGTTTGTTTTTTGCACACAAAAACAGGTGTGCAGCCATTTTAGTTGTCATTTATAGCAATATGACTTTTATAGTAATATATAATATTATAGTATAGTAGTATATAGTATTATAGTATAGTAATATAGTATTATGTCATTTATAGTAATATGGTATACAACCATAAAGATGCCACTTAAGAAAACATATAAGAAAGGAAAGGATAAGGGAAGAAAAATCTCACCACCCATGAAACAGTAAACATGAGGCAAATATTCACAGGGTGTTGTGAAAGGTTGTTAAAACCTAGATCAGGTTTTAACAACAGGTGGGATATAACAGGACAAATATAAACAATCAATGCAGCAAAGAACTCTCCAGTCCTGTTGCTACTTCATCTTCACATGGCCACATCATCTTTTTATGGAATACCAAGAAGAAAATTAAGAGAAGAAAATTATGTCCTACTTGGAGGAGTTTAAAAAGAGGAAACTATCAATTTTTCCAACTCCTTTTCTTGTCTGGCATAATGCCACTGGAGCAGCAATAATGGAGACATCTGAAACATGTTTTCTCTCAAAAAAAATAAGCCTAAAGCACGCTGGAGCTCCTTTACACTCCCCACTATCTTTACTTGCTCTAGGGTGGTCAAGGTTTCAGAGGGAACACACACTGATCCTCCTTCCCACCATATCCCCAGGAATTTAACCTTGGAGGAAGGAAGCTGTACTGATGCCTTGGAGTGGCTACCTAGAATAGAGGCTAGACAAGGTTAAGAGAATAAAGTGAGTTTATTTATAATTTTATTACATTTTATTTTATTTATAAATTTATTAAGTTTTTTATATTTATAAATTTATTAAAGGACCTTCAATAGACACACCATGGGCAGTCAGAAGCCTCCCAGAGGCTACACCCGAGGTGGACAATGGTCACGAGTTTTTCAGACTTTTATAAGTTTGGTCCATTTACATATCAGGGGTTAATCCTTCAATTACAGTTTCAGCTAATGAAGTCATTTACCCCCAGTTTGCTCCCCCAAACTCACTTTTGTTTATACTTTTTGGGGACTGAAGCTGTAGAGTGTCCTTGAATTTCAGGCCTGGAGGGATTGTTTTGTCTGCCCAAAATGTGAAGACAGTAACTAACACTCTGTATGGAGTTAAGAGTTATACACTAATGCAGTTCAGGATTTGAAAAATATAAAAGCCAAAATCCTAAGGTTTCAGCACCTTCTCTGTGGGAAGTCCCAGACCCTCCAGGTGGGTGATATTTGTCTGAGTGTGGCCCAGCATGGTGACTTCAGGAAGACAGATCAATGTGTGATCAATGTGGATATTCCTCAGTGCCCTCTGCAGGGGCGGTCTGTGATGGGCCGGGATCAGGGAGTGTCGCTGTTCTTGAGGTGAGTAAAGGGACGCTGATTCCCCTCCCGGGTAAAAGCAAAACGATCCCAGTCTGCCTCCTGCTGTTGGAAAATGATACAAAATTTAGAATTTTTTGTAACTGTAGCCAATCTTGTTCACCTTTGCCTCAGAGTTGAAGTTTCTTTTCAGAGGATCATCACTCAAGGAGTGATGAGCTTAACATCTCAGCAGACTGGAAGCAGCACAGAAAATACACAAAAGATAATGACCATTAATGAACATCAACTCCAAACATCAGCCCTGGCATGGTCGAGACACCTGGTCTGAGAAAAAATGAGAGAGCCGAGGAATGAGGACCTAATTAGTCATCGGAAGCCAAGAGATCCATAACCAATAGGAAACCAAATGCTAAGAACTGTGTAACTTGAAACCAGTGAACACTGAACCCATGAATTTCCATGGGTTTTGATGGAATAAGTATCTGAAAAATTGAGTAAAGAGTGATGTGTGATGGAAGGATTTCTCTGCACACCCAGGCAATGTGTTGTTGAGATACTGGAACACAAGACAGATGAAGAACTTCGGACCTGGTTAGCATAAGAGATTTGATAACAGGATGCCTTGGCAAGAGCAAACAAAACTTTGAGGATTAAAAGAAGATTTGATCAGACAGTTTTACCAGAAAAAGAAAATTTCATTAAACTCTGCAAGCAAGAGAAGTTCTAATATGCATAAATTTGCGTATGTGATTTTAACCTAATCATTGTAGTACACATTGCTAGTCTTCCTAAAACAGTATATAAGCATTGGTAGTCCACAATAAATTTGGATTCTGATCACTGATTCAGTCTTCCCTGTCCCTCTTCATTGCCAACAATGTGTGAATGAAATTATTTCTGTTGCACATCCTGATTAAAACAACATCCTGGCCAGAATAAAGTAATGCCTTCAGTCTCTAACACTAAATATGTTGTTGGAGGGTTTTTGCTTTTACCGCAATTTCAGTGACACTGCAAGGGAACCATAAAGAACACGTCTTTGATACCAATAGTCACACAGACCTGATGGGCCCGAGGCTGCGTTGTGGAAATCAGTTTGGCTGTGTGAGGTACAGCAGCTGTTCAGGGCCAGTGTCAGCTCTGAGGCATTGGTAATCCTCTGTCAGCCAACTCCCTCCTGGGTTTATGTCAGATCATGCCCTTTTCTGACTCAGAGAGGGGCAACTGAGAGGTGTTTTAAAAGCTTTGATTCCATTTTCAGTCTCATGTGAAGGGTGAGACAATACAGATGTTAGAATTCACACCATCACAATCAGAAGCCAACTATTTCCTAATTACAGTACACTTTAAGTGTTTATTGGCCTATTAGTTTTTGCTACACCAAGCTGTAAATGTTTTAAAGCCAATCATCTAAAATTACCCCTTGTGGGTCCCACTACAATGATCTTTCATAGTTCTATTTCTCCAGAGTATCCAGTCTTATTTGCAAGGCCATCCTTTGAAACTTGTTTCTAGTTCCATTTCTCTCTCAACAATGTCTGTCCTATTCCATGGCATTTCTAAGTCAGCATTTCTTATCTCCAGGTTTGCATACAGATGCAGACTGTGTGAGCCTTCTGTCAGGCTTGGAGAATTCTCTACAAATCCATTTCCCACAGGTTTACGGACAGGCCACAGGAGAGAATTGTACAACTGCCCCTCGCTCCTGCAATCCTGCAGTTACTGCAGCAATTCCTGCACACGTTCCCAAGGGCTGTGGGCTGGGTTTCACATTTGTTATTTTGAAAGGAGGCAGACTTGGAGCAATTTGCAACAGACAGAGAAAGGGAGATGGGAGACCAAACGCCCATTCCCTGCCTCTGGCATCTGTTCAGATTTCGCATCTTCCTTCGCTGTGACCCCTTGTTCAGCTTGGCCAGGGGGAACTGGCGAAATAAAGGATGGGAACAATGGAATTGCTCGAAAAATAAAGACTTTAATAACAAAATAACAAACATGGAAAACCACAGAGTACAGGGGCAAGATCCAAAGACTGCGGGGCGGGGCAAACACCACAGGCTATAGGGGTCTTCTGAGGGAGAGGGTGTCGCTGTTGGGACGGTCGCAACACACAGAAGAACACCATGCATTGCAGAAGGCTTCTCGCTGTTTATTTTAACAGCATGCTGTCTTTTATGCCTTTCCACAAAGTTTATACTTATTCATTGGCCACAACAAATCAACACAGTGCTCATTGGCCCAGAGCAGTCTACACCACTGTTTCAGTAAACCTCCAACTGCAGGCCCCCTCGTTTATCTTTTCTTCTTCTCAGTTTCCATGCCAATGACCTTGACAGAATTCCTCTCAAGGGTAAACAGGACTCTTAGCACCCTCCTCTCCAACAAACTCTTCTCTAGCTCACAAACCAGCTGTAAGCCCCTTCCACACAAGGGTCCAATCACGAATGTGAACTCAGAACATGACCTTATTTGTATCAGGCACCGAACCAACTGAGAGCAAGAGCCAGAAACCTGAGCAAATATAGGATAGTTCCATTAACATATTGACCCCCATGACCCCACTCTTCTCACCATGACCTGCCTAGATGTCCCTTTTCCAGTATCCTGTTTCCCATGGTATCAGGTTGATGACTTCTGTATACGCTACTGAGGCACAACTACTATTTATTTATCCTAGCTGGATGTGATTCCACATTCAGACACATCACTTTAATAGATCCAAGGTTTACTGGTAGTGGCCTCACAATCATGATGATTTCTGTGCCTGTTTCATCCCCTGATAACCAGGATTTTACCCAGGCTAAGCACTGGGGTTGAGATTTACCAAAAGCATCAGTTATCTATATATTTTCCTTGTCTGGCCTAATGCCACAATGAGTGGCAACTTCAGTTTGAAGTGCTGACATTTGTGCTCCGATATCTGCCACAAAAGTAGTCAAGGATTTAAAGGGCCCTGTGGGAAATGAATGGGATTATCTCATCTCTGTGGCTCTTTTCTGTGAGCCTTCACACATAAATCCACCTGCCACTCCCCAGCTCACTTGCTGAGAGCAGTAGAGTCCAATTTCCCAACTCAGAACAGGTTGAACTGGTTAGTTCAATTTCTAGAGGGGCTGGGGGGATGCCAGTGTTGGACTCCTGAGGGGGCCACCCTCAGGAGGTCCTTTGGTCTTATCCCAGTTCCTTATCGAGCCTTCCAGATCACTGGTGGTAATTTGTCCATTACTTCTCGAGGATTTCCTTTTGCAGCACCCTCCACCCACAAACTATACCTCATTCTCTCACAAGGTGACACATTTTGTCAGCAACTACCTGGTGAGGGAGGTTTTAGGGTCTGTCCTACCCTCCTCATGTCTGTTTTTGGTTTAGGATCACCTGTACCAGAGAGCCCCGATTGCTGACCAGTAGTTACTAATTCTTGAGCTACCTCCAACCACGTTATTCCTGGAGGTGCACTCCTCCAGGCCTAGGGATTGCCATAATGTGCTTTTCTAATTGTTTAACATGGACTAAGTAACTACATGTTACTACTTAACATGTAGTGCATCAGGCAGGCCTCAGGACTGAGAGGAAATCTGTGGATTTGCCTCAATTTCCATAGGGGAATGTCACTGTGGGTCCAGTAATTGCATTAACTGGAGACATGCACACTTTCCACAATGTGGCCAGTTGTGGGGGGGTTTAATCATGTAAGGATCTCCCCTTTCCATTGGGTCCAATCCCCCTGCCCCATGGGCAGCCCTCTGGGTCAGGGACCATGGTGCTCAGTTATCAGTCATGGTCCCCTGGTCAGACCCTTGGTCCACAGTAACCTCTTGCTTCGGCCTCCAGTCCAATCCAGAATCCAATCTCCTCCAGTTAGGGAGACCCTCCACATGTGCTTGGTTTCTGCTTAATTTTCTTCATTCTTTCTTCTTTTTCTTCATTCTTTCTGCTCAGTTTCTTCATTCATTTCATACACCTTATGGGTGTATTTTTCTCTTATTTCAGCCAAGGCTTCCCCCATGTACAGGATAGTCTGTGTGGCAGTTTGCTGAGCTCCCCTGGCATCATTAATGGTTTCAGTTTTAATGAAGGGACACTTATGTTTTACTTTATTCTGTGAATAACTTTGTGTAAGTTTTTCCAATTCATCAGAGGAGTACAAAGATTTAGTAACCCACTCTGGTCTGGGGCATCTTAAATTGATGTCCCATAGTTCACGAGTCTTTGTTTCTGGGTAGTTTTTAAGTGTTTCATTTTGCTCATCCACCTCCTGGAGCAATAGATTAAATTTCCCTTTCCACCAGAACTGCTTCATGCTCAGCAGCTCACTGTGAAGGTTCCTTTCCTATTGTTCCTGCAATGCTTTCCTTGACTCCTGTAAAGGTCTTATTTCACTTGCAGATTTCTGAATTGCCTATCTCTCCCTTTGTGCATCCCTAACCAACCTAACCAAGAACCAACATTAAGAAGGGACAATCCCCATTTGGTTTGCCCTGGGCATTCAGTCCTTTTCAATTGGTCATTAACCCACCTTGTTTACAATTTAAGAGATGGGCTGTAGTTTGGAGTCCCTGTCTTTCCTCTTATACTAAATGGTTACTGGCAATTTTTTTTTTGTTCTTGGTGTGCAGTGAAGGAATTAAACACAACCTCTGAATTGCTTCCCTCAGGAAGAGGGAAAGTATTAAGTATCAAACGTGGAGTTTTGATTCTGCAGAGCTGAGATTTTCTATAATGACTGTCCTTTCCTCCTCTCCACAAGTACAAATGAGCTGATTGAGATGAGTGAGTCCTAATTTAAGTTAGAATTGGGGTACTCATTCTCACTGACTTAGAAATGAACTTTGCTTACAAGTTCTTACAACGGCTTGTTTCCTCCTCATTTCAGGAATCCACATTAGTCACTTCATTTCTAATGGTGAAGAGAGAACAGCAATAGTATTTAATACTCTACTCACCCTCCTTGGAATGTTCAAAAACTGAGTAGAGTGGCACTTTGTAATATGCTTTATAGGGCATGGTGGTGTTTGGTTGAAGGTTGGACTTGATGATCTTGGGAGTTTTTCCCAACCTTACTGACAGTGTGACTCCTGTCTGGCACTGGGGCTTTGAACTCAGCCTCTGGCAGTGACCTCAGCAGCTGGGGAGCAGCTGCACCAAGTGCAGTGGGCAATGCTCCCTCCCTTGTCCTGCAAATGGGATTGATAACCCCACCTGCAGCTGTGGAGCAGCTCTGGACAGCCCCTGGCTCCTGGGGAGGACGTGCTGAGCACACCAGCAGTGCCTCTGGGACACTGAGGGGTCACTGCACACTGGGCTGCATCCACAGGCTGATCTGGCCAAGCACTAAATTCTTGTTGCTTGGCACTTGTGAGAGTGTATTGGAACAGCTGTGCACAGTACAAAAAACCCCAAAGAATGGTTTGAGGCTAGTGGAGGTCACACAAGTTTATCAGAGAACTGGGGCACACCACGCTTGAGAAGAAGAGAGAAGACAAAGAAGAGGGATCTGCCTAAACTGTCCACTGAGGGGGAGTCAGAGACAAATTAGAGCCAGACTGCTCAGAGAGGTGTAGGTCATGGCTTAAAGTAAATCTTTTCTGCACAAAAGGAAATAAATATTCACAACGAAAACACAAGGGAAGTTGTGGCACTGCAGGGAAGTTGAGACATCCCCTGTTTGGAGATATCCACACATAGTCAGAGAAGGTCATGAGCAACCTTGTCCAGCTTTGCTTTTAGCAAGGATTGGACCTCCAGAGGTCCTTCCCAATCTCATTTTCTCCATGGTTTGATTATAGCCTTGCTGTTCTTTCACAAGTTTTTTCCCACAAGGTGTTTTTTCAGATTTTGATCCCTAATTGGTCCCTGAGGTTTGACACTGTGAGGAAACACAGAACTGTAATACACTGCCACTATTATAAAAAGGAGCTGAAGAGAGAGGAAATTTTTTTTTGCCAGAAATCAATTGTCAAACTAACTTAAGGAGAAACAGAATCAGACTCAGAATACTCTTTATAACATCCTGGATTGTTGTGGATATACTGGTAACTACCTGGAACATTTCTTAGAGTTTGGGCATAGTTTTCTGAAGAATAGGAAAAGTTTAAAGGAACGTTGACTTGGAAAACTGAACTTTTAGTCTTCAAACTAAAGTAAAAGCCTTTAGCTATTACTGAGGAAGTTTCTTGGTTTAGAGGACCACTCTTAACTTCCAGATAATATCTGTCCAACTGTGGAAAATATGTCCTATATTTCGTATGGTTTGTGAGAGGGAAGTTGTTTTGTATTGGTGTTTTTTGAGAGAGACCCATAAGATGATGCCAATAATCTCCTGTGTTTTGCTTGGAAAAGGGCTTTAAGGGGAAAGATTGGATGGGAATAGTGCATTAGAAGGGTTGCAGCATCCCAGCTTATAGCTATCTTTTTGTTGAGCATTTCAAGAGGAAAATTTGAGTGTGTTTTTTGATCTGGCTTACCAACTAAATAAGATGGGCTTACTTTTCCTGGAAATTCATTGTGTTGTTGTTTACTTCAGTCAGAAATATCTGAAATGAGCCTGAAATTAATCTAAAAACAGATTAAAATACCCAGATAATATAATAGAGAAGACTGGGCAAACATGAGTGCAAAACAAGAGAGGTCTCTTTTTAGGGCAAAGAGGGCTGCTGTCTGGTAGGAAAAGGAGGGAGAATGCAGGGGGAAAACTCAGATGGGACTTGGCAAGCCTGCAAGAAAAGACTGTGGTTGAAGGGCATCAGACAATTTTCAGGTTTCACTTCAGGAGGTGATGGCATGGTGGAGTGGTGCAGCAGTGCCACAGGCAGGGTCACTAGAGAGAGAACACTGAGACTGAGGGGGGGGATGCTTGGACACAGAGGCTCTGAAGAAGAAAAAATGCCCATCAGCATCAGAGCTGATCCACTGGAGCTGTAGAGCTGAGGGTAAAGAAACAAAGATTTTCCTCCCAGTTTTTCCCATTCCCTCTGTCCCACTGGTGCTTGCTGTAGCATCCAGCACTGCTCTGTGTATTTTGCCTTCTCTCAGTGGTAGCCAGAAGCCTCAGCTTTGCAGCATTGCTGATTTTCTGTCTGGCCTCTTCTCTGAAGAGTCTCTACCTCTCTCTCTTTCCCTGTCTCCCTTTAACTGCAGTAACTTCCTCTTTTGCAATACTAATGTGTCCTTGCACCAATCTAACCTGCTTCAGAGTCACTTTGTGGTGTGATTGCATTCCTCTGTGATAAGTCTCTGGACACAGGCAAAGTTCTCACTCTGGGCATTTGGCTTTTTTTTTGGTTTGTTGGAGGGTGGATGTTGTCAGATCATTCAGAGAGACATTTGTCCTAGGGTCTATAACAGCTTCTGCACCTCTCTCAAGTGTGCCATGAGGGAACTGTAGGAATTGTTTTGACTGGAGTGAGGAGTCAGTCTTACAAATGGAGCTTGGGGCTCCTTTTTCATGACCATGATTTTTAATATGTGGTTACTGTGACTGCTGCAGTCTTTTACAAGAGGTTTGTTGGTGGTATTGCCCTGTGATGTTAGCAAAGCCAAACTGACACATGTTCAGTTGTTTTCCAGCAGTTCCCAAAACAGGTCTTTTCTTTTTCTGCTAGCAGTGATGTCTCAATGAACCGCACAACTGTAGTGGAGTTTGTCCTCTTGGGACTGGCTAACAGCCGCCGTTGGGAGATCACCCTCTTCCTGCTCCTTGGCATTGCCTATCTCTTGATCCTGCTTGGAAACATTTCTGTCATCGGCATCACTCTTACCAATAACTTCCTTCAGACCCCCATGTACTACTTCCTCAGGAATTTTGCCCTTCTGGAAATCACTTTCACCTCCACGTTCCTTCCCAGCACCCTGCACAGCCTCCTGACAGAGAGGAAGACAATTTCCCTGCCTGGCTGTTTCCTGCAGATGCTGTTTTTCTACTGCCTGGGGACCTGCACGCTTTTCTACATGGCAGTGATGTCCTTGGACCGCTACGTTGCCATTTGCCACCCTCTGCACTACACAGCCATCATGAACAGCAGATTCTGCCTGCAGCTGATCCTGGGCTGCTGGGCACTGAGTTTTCTCCTGATGCTTCCCCCCACCATCATGACAGTGCAGTTGCCATTCTGTGGTCCCAATGTCATGAACCACTTTTACTGTGACGCTTCCCTGTTGTTGCAGCTGTCCTGCACAGACACAGGCTTCATCGAAGAGCTGATGTTCATTGTACTCATTATCATCCTCCCTGGTACCCTCATAGTAACTGCTGTTTCTTATGGCTGCATTATTGTCACCATCTTGCATATTCCATCATCTGCAGGTAGGAGGAAGGCATTTTCCACGTGCTCAGCTCACCTCATCGTGGTGATGGTGTTTTACAGCACGTGTATTTACAGGTACATCCGCCCAGCCCAGCGAGGTGGGCAGGACTCTGACAAAGTTCTGTCTTTGTTCTTCTCTGTGCTGACTCAGACACTTAATCCTTACATCTACTCGCTCAGGAACAGGCAAGTCAAGCAAGCTTTAAAGGAGAGTATTCTGAAGTTTTCTGGCTCCCTGAGGCAGATGTGAACGGTGGAGTAGCCCATCCAAGAATCTGAATTGTTTCCCAGATGCAACATCTGTATTGTGAATTAAAGATGCTGATTTCAAGTGGTTTATGCTTTCTAGATGTTATGTAACCCTTCTGTTGGCAATGAAAATATGCCAGCACAGAAAGGATTTTGTAGTTTTCTTTTACTTGGTGTCAGCTTCGCCTCAGCATTTCCCCCCTTGCTGGGATGGGTTAGCCTTAGTGAATAACCAAATTTCCACTCACACCTTCCACCCCACAGTCAGACAGAGCAGAGGCAAAAAAGAGGAAAAACAGAAACAAAAACTCTCGTAGATTGGGATAAAGACAGAGAGATGGTTTGCCAATTTCTACCAGGAGTGAAACATATTGGATTTGGGGAAAACCAATGTAGTTTATTGCCAACTAAGATAGTTTAGATTGTTAGAAACAAAATTAAATACTAAACACCTGAATAAACAAGTTTATTCATTCATTCCAGACTACTCCAGCACTGTCCCCAGCACACAGGGGGGGTGGGGAGGGTTATGGTCAGTGCATGGGGCTCCCCCTCTGCTGCTTCTTTCCTCTCACACTTTTCCTCTGCTCCAGTGTGGGTTCTCCACTGGCTACAGAGAACACACTGAGCTACCATGCCACAAAGCAAGTACAGAAATACCATTTTTATTAATATTTTTGGTTTTGGAACTTCAGGTTCCACAAAGCTGTGTTTACAATCACTACCATACACACTGTACCCATCAACAAAACTCCTTGTCCTCCCTCTAGTTCAGTACAGGATAATCCTTGATCCCAAGCACAATGCATGGAACATTTTGATTCAGTCTTAGCTGTAAAGGCATTTCCAGGGTTAGGGCTGGCTTTGGCTGTGTATAGTGAATCCAGGAATCTCCACCAGTAATTTTTACAGCTGTGTGGGTAGTCAGGGGAACTTGGAATGGTCCTTTCTACTTTTGCTCAAGTGGTTCTTCACTCCAAGTCTGGACATATCCCCAGTCTCCTGGACAGTGAGAGTGTGGTTGAACATCCAAGGTCATTGATGATGCCAAAACAAAAAACCTATGCAAAGATGAGAGTGTTCCTTCCCAAAGTTTCCCAAACTCCCTCAAATTGTGATTTCTTACTCTACGTTTTTCCCTGGGTACAATTACAGCCTGACATCATCTCCGATAGAGGATTTCATGTGGAATTACCTTCTCCTTGGAGCTTGGCTGAATTCTGATTCTCAGCAATGCCAGGGGAAGAGCCTGTGGCCACTTAAGTGATGCTTCCTGTCCAGTGTGGCCAGTGCTCCTGTTTAACCTCATGGTGTTGGTCCTTTGGACACTGACTGTTCCCACTGACTGTGGTGGGTGTGAGTGTCTGCACAGAGGCTATTTGTGTGTGCAAAAATATTTAATGTAACAAGTGACACCAGATCCCTGGAATATCACTGTTCCATAAACAAATAATAGACAACAGAGTGCCAATCCCAAAAAAAAAAGAAAAAACCACAAACCTAAAAAATAATAATAAAAGCAGAGAAGAGGGAGAGGGAAAGAAGAGAAATGTATAATTATAATAATTAACATTGCATTGAAATAAAAAGAATTAAAAACATTTATTCTCATTATTTCCTTCAGTACCTGTTACATTTTCTAGCTTGTTCTAGCTTTAACCCCAGATGGTATCTAAGCACTATTCAGGCACTCACTCACTCACTCTCTCTCCCTCAGTGGGGGTGGGAGCAGAATTGGAAAAAGGTGAAACAGGGCTTGAGAAAAGAACAGTTTAATAACTGAAATAAAATATAATACTAATAATAACAATGATAATAATGAAACAGAGAGGGAGGAATAAAACCCAAAGGAATCAAGGGGGGCCAGCACAATTCCTGTCCTGACCAATGGCCAGCCCATCCCTGGTGCCTCCCAGCCAGCTCTGCCCAGTTCATATACTGGGAATGTGTTCTGGGGTGTGGAATATCCCTTTGGCCAGTTCAGGTCAGCTGTCCTGGCCCTGCTACCCCCTGGCTTCTTGTTCCCCTGCTCACTGGCAGAGCCTGGCAAACTGAAAACTTGATTTGAGTGAACACTAAACCATCCATGTGCTATCAATATTATTCTTATACTAAATCCAAAACACAGCACTGCTCCAGCTACTAAGAAGAAATTATCTCTGTGCCAGCTGAAACCAGGGCAATACAGCATTTGATGATAAAATGGTCACCCACTCAAGAATTCCCCTCTTTTCCTTTCTTCTTTATACTGAATATTTCTAAATCATAGCTTGTGTTTGTTGGCCAGAGTATCAACACTCTCTGACCCTGCAGGCTTCAAAAAATATTGCTAAGGGAGGTAAGTCATACCATGCCTTATTCTCCTCAATGTTTTTCTGGATATTTCAGAGTTTATAAAGTTTGGTATCCAGAAACATTCATCAATCTTTACAATTCTTAGAAAATGTGTATTAGAGTTTTCCACTGGTTGTATTGGTCTGGTGTGGTTGCAATACATGGTTGTCAAAACATCCTGCTGCAATTTCATGGGATGCTTTCCAAACCCAAGGAAATTATTTTGTTACAAAATTTGCATAAGGCAAAATGAAAAATACCCAATGATCTCTCTCACAAATTTTTGTCTGAAGAATGTTCAAGAACTGCTTAAAAAGGAAATAAACAGTTCGAACAGGCAATGGTAATAGTGTCATCTTTCTTCTGTCACCTCTCAGTGATGATGGATCAATGATTAAATGTAGTTCTGGATGCTTTACAGGCTGTGATGCATTTCTTCTTGACTTGAAACATGGCAAATGGGGAATGTAGAAATAGAACAGTCATCACAGCATTTCTGACCCTGGAATTTGGGAACATCCCAGAAATTCCATCTTTTCTATTCCTCCTTTCTCTGTTTTTCCACCTGCTATTCCCACCTCACCGTTACTACACTTTTTAATGGAAGCTTAATAAGTGTCCTACCAACAACTAGGATTCTTAAAGCACTGAATAAAGTCTTCTCAGTGTTTTACACTGTTGCAACTCCACTGCTCATTTACAGTCTGATAAATAGAGAAGTGAAGGACACTCTGAGCAAAGTGGTCAAGAAATGCGAATATTTCCTAAAGGTTAGGGAACTCTAACCATTTTTCCCCCTAGAAGACAATGAAAGAAAATAATGTATTTGAGGAAAGCTTCTCATTAAATTTTTAGCCCTCAGAGCCTGTGATATTTACCCTTGACTTTTTACTATCAAATTGACTAATCTGAGTGACTTTAACTGCCCAAAGTGAGGATGAGGCACTTTTCTGTGTAAAAGGGTTCTCTCTTTATGAATTGCACCAGTTCCTGGGTGTCCAGTTCAGATTTCATCTAAGCAGTGATTCTCCAAATCAGCTGATTGCAATCCCACTCCTCTGCAGTGTCACATTTCACTTCATCAGAGTTGTTAAGGGCAGCTGAATCTTTGATTAATAATTCAGATTTAAGGAATATTTTTTTTTTTTTTTTGACAGCTAAAGATAGGTCTAAGGATGAATTAATTGAATTCAGAGGGAACAATCCAATCTCTCATTTAGAGCAACTATACCAACATGACTACAATTGTCTCAGTGGATGTGAATGCTACACAGCTGCAAGTGTGAATATTTTTTTTAAAATTGCATGCTGGTATCTCTTAACTGGTTCCACAATTTTAGACATTTCATATTCATATTTGTTTGTAATTTTCATCTCAGCTGTTTTCAGCCAGTTATGTGAACTTCAAAACATTTATTTTCTAGGCCAAACACTGATGGCAAAAGTTAACATGAGTTCTACAGGCTTGCCTTGCCCAGCATCCTCTTTAAGGTTTATCTCAGTGAGCAGAGAGGGATGTGCTCAAGGTCTAATGGAACAGAGGACAGGGCCTGGGGTGCTGCATTTAAACCTGGGTGTTTGAATGCAGGGCTGACCCAGATCGGGGTGGAGGGAGAGAGCTGGGACTTGGGGTGGCTGCTGAGTCCTGAAGGAGTGGGCAGAGTGTGATACAGTCACTGTCTTGCAGTCACAGTGTTGCAGTCACTGTGTGTGTTGCAGCGTTGCTGTTGCTGTGTTGCAGTGACAGTGTTGCAGTCACAGTGTGTATTGCAGTCGTGTGTTGCAGTCACAGTGTTGCAGTCACTGTGTTTGTTGCAGTCACTGTGTGTGTTGCAGTCACAGTGTTGCAGTGACAGTGCTGCAGTCACTGTGTTGCAGTCACGGTGTTGCAGTCACTGTGTGTTGCAGCGACAGTGTTGCAGTGACTGCATTGCAGTGACAGTGTTGCAGTGGCTGCATTGCAGTGACAGTGCTGCAGTCAGTCTGTTGCAGTGGCTGCATTGCAGCGACTGCATTGCAGCGACAGTGTTGCAGTCTGTTGCAGTGACTGCATTGCAGTGACAGTTCTGGGCTGAGCCCAGCAGCTGATGCCTGCAGAGCAGGCTCTGTGCCTTTGCTGGTGGTTTGGAAGAGCAGGTTTGGGTCTGTGGCATTTGCTTTGCACCTGCCCTGGGGGTGGATTGCTGACAGAAGCACCACCTTGGCACTGCCTGGGCACTGCTGTTTGACTTCTGTCAGGGAAGGTTGGTGCAGGAGAAGTTTGAGGCTTCCTGAGCTGTCTGTAATCAAAGTCTGTGAGTTTGTGCTCTAACGAGCCCTGCTGGGAACACTTTGTCCAACTCTTTTTCTGGTTTCACACCTCGCACTGGGCTCTATTAAAGCTCCCAGTAAGTTTGTTCCTGCTTCTGCCTTGTCATTTCCTCAAAGCACCTTGCCAGATAGTGCCACAGCCAGGAGGAACTGGGAGGTGGCACCAGATCCTGCAGGGACTCATTAAAAAGCTGACAGCCATAATGAGCTCTCTGGTTGTTCTTGTGCTGGAAGCATTGTGTGGTTAATTAGGGAGCTCCCAGCTGTGTTTCACTGAATACCTACAGCTTAATTTCTGTTTGTCTTTTGTTCTGATTACTTGACAGGGAGAATGGAAATGGAAACATTTTAATAGGGAGTTAGTCCGCCTTATACCCTGGTGGGAATCAGGCCCAGAGAGGAAAATATCTTTGTGATCAAGCAGGGAGAGACCTGAGTCAAAGTTTGATTTGTGTGCTGGCAATAAGACAATTCTTATTCCAGTCTGTTCTTGTGTTACTGCAACCCACAGCAGTGCCAAAGGCTTTGTTTGCAAAGCCTTTCTCTGCTCTAATTAGCACTACCTTTACCTGCTGTACTAATTATACACAGAAAGAGAAGGAATATTCATCACAATTGCAAAAGGCTTTCAAGGCCTTTTTTAATGATAGAAAGAAAAGAATTTAATTAACAAAAATGTCGTATCTCTTACTCTGACCCCCGTGCACTCCAGTTTTCTCAGGACATGAACCCTGAAAAAAACTGGCTCAGTGGGGAGATGGACAAGTGATAGAAATTTTCAGGCACAATTAGAATAAGAAATACTTCAACAATAAATTAGGAAAAACTGAATATCTACCCGGATATCATGATGAGTCGTGTCACTCAGATGTCTGTACTGGGGCCTGTTGCATTACTACAGGGCTAACAGTTTTAAATTAAAAGACAGTAGATAAGCCATTAGTTATTAGAACAGATATAAGGAAGAAGATTAGCATCTTAATTATTAGACTAGATACAAGAAAGAATTTTTTGATGATGAGGGTGTCAAAACAATTAAATGGGCTGCCCAGAGAGCTTTAGGTTCCCCATCCCTGGAAACATTCAGGGTCAGGTTGGATGGGGCTGAGTAACTTGGTCTAGCAGAAGGTGTCCCTGCACATTGCATAGGGAATGAGTTAGATGATCCCCTACTACCCAAATTATTCTAGGATGCTATGAGTGCTTGCAGTAGCTTGAGAGAGGTGATCCTTCCTCTCAGTACTAGTGAGGTTGCACCTGGAGCACCATGGGCAGTCCTGAGCTCCCAGTAAAAGAGAGACACAAAGGTGCTGGAGAGAGTTCAACAAAGTGGCATGGAGATGATGGAGGGACTGGAACATCTCTCCTGTGGGGAACACCTGGTACAGCTGAGTTTTTACCCTGGAAAGAGCAGGTTGTGGTGGGATATGATCCATGGATGTAAGTCTTTGAAGGTAGGGTATAAATGGGAGACATACATGTTCTTTTCACAGTGGTGTCCAGTGACAGGACAAGAGCCAACAGGCACAAACTGACGCATGAGAGGCTCTGTCTGAGCATCAGCAAACACATTTATCTGTGAGGGTGACCAAGCACTGGCACAAGTTGGCCAGGGAGGTTGTGGTGTCTCCATGCTCAGAGATGTTCCAAAAACACCTAGAACTGGTTCTGAGTAATTGGTGCGTTAGATGGCCATGCTTGAGCAGGAACATTGGACCAGACAACAACTGAAGGTCCCTTCCCACCTCAACCATTTTGTGTGACTCTAGGGCAGTGTCAGTGTGCAGCAGAGTAGAAAACAGCACCAGTTCATGCTCTGGTGACAATTTGCATGCAATGTTTCCTGTCCATGATCACTGGTTTGCAAACAGTGTCTTCAGGGTGAGGAAGGCTACAGTGGTTGCAGCACAAAGGTGGGGTGATACCACCAGAGCAGGAAAGGGAAGTGGTGGTGAGCAGGGATGTGGTGATGAGCAGGGATGTGGTGTTCAGCACGGTGACCTCCGTGAGAACAGACCAGGGACTGCCTTCACACTGCTCTGACACCAGACACAGTTCCAGAGGGCGTGAGTATGGACCTACTTCAGGCCAGGGTTAAGCCAATCAATGAAGCTGGTGGTGCCTCTCCAAAAAAAAAAAAAAAAATTGTAAAAGGGCAAAATGCTGCATGGCAGTGAGGAGTGAGGCAAAACTAAGTGTGAGAAACAATCTTGTGAACAGCAAAGCACAGAAGGAGAGAGGAGTGCTCCAGGTGCCAGAGCAGATATTCTCCTGCTGTCCTTGGGAGAGAGCATGATGGAACAGGGATTTGCATTTGAGCTCTGTCCAAATCTGCAGGACAGTGAGATGGAAAGTAAAAATTAGATTGTCACTTGTTGGGAAGAATGAAAGTTTGACAAGAAAGCTTAACAGATATGTATGCTTGGCAGAAAGCCCTCTGAATGTAGAACCTGGGAACGAAATAGAGATGGAAGCAAGTTTTGATATAGAAGAATAACAGATGTGTAAATTGAGGTTTGCTGAGCAAAGGTTATGGCAAGTTGGAAAGAGATTTTATTACTTAGAGCAAAGGATAAGCTGACCACAAACAAAAGGATATTTTTACCAAGCAGAAAGATACCATAGGCAAAAAAGACTTGTCAATGTGGCAAGTAGAAAAAAGGTCTAAGAATTTTCCATTGCAAGAAAACTGAAAAACAACTTTAAGCTTAAACTGTAACGTACTAACTCATGTGACTGGACAGTATTGACCATAATATGGTAATAATAGTAGTAATGATAGGCTATAGGTAAAAATTAAGGTAGAGATTGGTTCTTATGTATTAAGATGCTCAGCAAAGAAAAGTATATAATGCATTGTAACTAAAATTAAAGGGTCTTCAGGCTTGTCTGCAGCTGGAGCTCACAGATGCAGGCACAGGCTCTATCACCCACGACCCTGGACTGCTGTAACATCTTGGGTACAATAAACTGCATTTTGAAGAGCCGCCTGGAGTCCCACATCTCTCATCTCAGGCTCTTACTGTCACGCATCTCGCAGTTTAACCCATGAAAGAATACTTTTGATTTTACTCATTTCTCATGTCTTCACCTGGGCAGGCAGCTCTGCTGCATCCGCTGGGACCGGGTCAGCCGGGAGCGTGGCAATAAATAACATAACGGTTCGGTGCGACTGGAGTACCCAAAAATCAAAGTTTAATAAAAGGAAAATAAAAGGCACACTAACAATAAGTACACAACAAAAACATAAGCTGCAAACTGTAGGGAGCTACTCCAAAAGACAATGAAATGAGGCAAACACAAACTTATATAGAGGGCAGGTGTGGCAGCAACTCTCTGGCCACAGAGAGCAGGCACAGACATTCCCAGGATTTTCCTGGGGAACTGTGAGAAAGCTCAGAGAAAGAATTAAAACAATTCTTGTCTTCATTTGCTGCACCTGATGTTGTGCACATGTGGAATGTGTTATGGAGATTGTTTGCCAAAGGGTGGTTTCTTAATTGGACACTGGTGATGGGATTTTGAATGATTGACCAATTAGGTCAAAACTATATCAGACTGTCTGGGAGGGTTACAGATTTCTTAAGATAGTATAATATAGTATAGTGGTATAAAGCAATGTTCAGCCTTCTGCAATCATGGACTCAGTGCTAATTATTACCCAGGTAATAGCTGGTTGAGGGCCAGCTACCACAGGAAGGGAACCAATGAACAAAGAGAAACAGAAACCATACCTTATGTAGAACACAAGACTAACCAATCAGAAAGCAGGGTTCATACATAGCCTTATATGGAAAAACCTAATCTGCATAACTGCTCCCATCATTCCTTTCTTCTCACCCTGACTTCTGAAGCAGGCCCAGAGCTGATGGTGTACCCATCCAGGGGATGGCCCTGGTACGCTCATGGGCCTCCATACAGCTCCTTGGTCTTTGCCCTGGTAACCTCTCCACCCTCATCATCTGACACTGTGCCAGACCTTGTTGGTTCTGGCTCAGCTGCAGAACCCTGGAGCACCTGGAGAGGAACACAGGAATGTGCCCTGGGAGACCCTGCCCATCCTCCACAAGCTTAAGAGAATAAAGTGGGTATTTATTAAGGACCTTTGATAGACACACCTTGGGCAGTCAGAAGCCTCCCAGAGGCTACACCCAAGGTGGACAATGGTCACGGGTTTTTCAGACTTTTATAAGTTTGGTTCATTTACATATTAGGGGTTAATCCTTCAATTACAGTTTCAGCTAATGAAGTCATTTACCCCCAGTTTGCTCCCCCAAGCTACTTTTGTTTATACTTTTTGGGGCCTGAGGCTGTAGAGTATCCTTGAATTTCAGGCCTGGAGGGATTGTTTTGTCTGCCCAAAATGTGAGGACAGTTAACTAACACTCTGTATGGAGAAACTATGCAGTACAGGATTTGAAAAATATTACACTAAAATCCCAAGGCATCATGGCACATATTGGCTACATGAAAGAGAAGAAAGTGCTGCACCTAGAGAGGGGTATTATGAGGTGGAATTTGGGCGAAAAGAGCTTTTATTGGGTGGCAGATCAAAGCCAATGTAGTGCAGGACTGGATGGAAAGTGTGGAGGGGCATGTGCCAGACTGTGGGCACCCCTTGGTCCTTTCTGGACATGTCCCCATCTTCTTGACACCCAACTCTGAGATATTTATATGCATTTATGAGATTCCCTCTTATTCTTCCCTTCCTACACTGAACAGGCCCAGCTCCACAGTCTTTCCTCATCAGAGATGCTCCATTATTTTGTGGCCTCTGCTGGACCCTCCCCAGCAGCTCCTTTTCTTTCCTGTTCTGAGAAGATCAGGCCTGGACACAGCACTCCAAGTGTGCCTCACCAGGGCCGAGTAGAGGGGCACGATCCCCTCCTGGACCCTTTGGCCACACTCATCCTGATGCACCTCAGGATCCTTTTGGCCCTCCTGCCTCCAAGGGCACACTGCCAGCTCATGGGCAACTTGTCGCCCACCAAAACCCCCAGGTCCTTCTCTGCAGAGCTGCTCTCTGGTAGGTCAACCCCTAGCCTGGTATTTGGGGTTATTCCTCCCCCAGTGCAGGACCCTACACTTGTCCTTGTTGAACCTCTTTAGGTTTCCTTCTGCCCAATTCTCCAGCCTGTCAAGGTCCCACTGAATGACAGAACTGCCTTCTGGTGTATCACCCACTCCCTCCAGTTCTGCATCATCAGCAAACTTGCTGAGGGCACATTCTATGCCTTCTTAGATAAATGATCAGGAAAAAAAAAAAAAGCTTAAAAGAAATGCAACTGTTCCTCACACAAGTGACCAGGCCTGTCTCTGCAATACTGCTTTTGCCTCAGCCGTATTTGACATTTTCTATCCCATCACCACAGCACAAGGGCACCTCCTGACCCTGATCAGTCAGGTCTGATCAGCTGATCCAGTGGGAGAAAGTTTCTAGTTCAACCCACAGGCATTTTACAGGTGTAAAGAAAATGCTTCATCTGGGGTTCAAGGAGATTGAAGGGGAGACAGAGTGTAAAGAGGCTGGCTGGTCTTTAGTCTGCTAAGCATCCTAAGAGGGTTTCAGGTTGGTACTAGAAACCCACATGATCTCCCCTTGCATATGGAGATGCCTGCTTCTGAAAGGCTGGATAAATGTTCTGTACAGGCTGTACCTGCTGGCTGGACTGCAAGGGGCTGATGGAGACAAGGGAAGCATTTGCAGCATTTGGGGACTGAGACCTGTCCTGCATGTCCCACCTATGCCCAGGTTCTCCCAGAGTGTCATCTCCTCATTCTCACACTCAGGGTTTGCATCCAGCTCCCAAGAAAGCTGCAGACACAATCCAGTTTGAACATGCTTTTATTGATAACCAGAAGCAGAGCTGCAGCAGCCATGGGAGGAAGGGAGCAATGGGAAGCTGTGTGTACGTGGGACCTGCATTTGTATCTTGCCACGGAGACTCAGTGCCAAAGCCTCTGCCTGCACCACGGGGGCTTCTCTGACTCCAGTTCAGCTGCCCCTGGGAGCTTCTGAGCACCAGCAGCTGTTTGGTGCATTGTGGAGAAGGGGCACTGAGCATTTTAGTCAGAGGATGGAGAGTCAGGCAGCTCTTGGAGTGCAAACCTCCTCAGCTGCTTACGTATCCAGGGCTCAAAGTATGAGATCCTGGTGAATACCTCAGGGAAGAGATTACAATTACGTGCATAAGAAACGATGCCATGAGCCTTCTTATTGCAGACTAATGGGCCACCAGAATCACCCTGTGTCATGAAAGGAAGGAGAGGGGTCAGACATGCCACAGCACAGCTCTCCCTGCCTTAAGGAGCAAGTTTCCTTTTCCCTCCCTCCATGTGAAGAAGCTCCTCTTCCAACCACCTCCCACCCTCCAGACCCAGCCCTCAGGTTTGTAGCTGCCTCACTACTCCTCTAAGCCCACCCATGAAACAATTCAGGCCTGGAGGCTCTTTGAGATTCAAAAACTCAAAAAGAACATAGACTTACTTTAGACATGGGGAAGTGTCTAAGCCATGCTAGCAAGGATATCACAAGGAATTTATACTCCAAAGCACTGGCTAGGCTGGGTAGAACATCCCCAAGTAAATAAAAAAGCAAATGTTGCTGACAGTTAGGAAAATGCACCCCAATTCAGGGAGCACATCAGCTCCAAAGCTTCTTATTCTGAAGGTCCTGGTTCATTCTGGTGTCCTTTTACTTTCACCTGAGAACCAAGCTGACTGTCCAGTCCCAACCTCCTCCCAAGCTTGCAGCCCAAAACAACACTTACAAGGTAAGTTGCTTTTTTACTGTATTCATCACCAACACAGATCATAGACCGACGCAGGTAGTCTGGTAATAGCTGCTGACATATTTCCTCATTTTGCACCTTCAGTTTCACCTCCCTCATGACATTAGTCCTGTGCCCTGTCACAGATGTCCAGCCCCAGCCAGACACATTACATAAAGCTCCTGCTCCCACGCGATCATTTCTCCTGGGAATGGAGATAAATTGCACATTCTTATTGATCCTGGCGCTTGGCTTCAGCTGTCAGGCAGAGAGAACACGGGGTTAGAGCCAGCACAGGATTAAGAGCAAGTTCAGAGTTTGGGGAGATGAGCAGGGGGAGATCCCTCAGGCAGAAAGGATGTGTTGGGCCATACCTTCAGCAGCACGATGTCATTTTTTAAGCCAACACTGGAATATTCAGGATGGATGACCCACTGTCTAACATGGATCTTCTGCTGGCTCCGTTCTCGGCCTTTTACGTTGTGGGCTCCCAGAATCACAGTGACCCTCACTGTCCTGCCAGGAAACACCAACACGTTCCAGCTGCATTGGCCACAGGAACTCAGCCCCCAGGGCAGGTGGTTGGAGGGAGGTGGTGGTTGCTAAATCTCCCCAGAGAGCAGCTCTCAGCAAGTTGTCCTCTCTAACCTGGGTTCCTTCTTCAGCCCAGCTGAGGATCCCTCACCCCACACTGGCACAGGTGGGAGCTGCCCCATGCTGAAGACAACGGGAAGCAGGGCAGGGGAGACACTGGACTCCTTCTCCAGCAGCAGCTCTAAGCCGTGGGAGGAACCATGATCCTGGAGACCCCTGTGAGCATTCCTGTCCCCAAGGACACTCAGCCCCTGGCAGACAATTCCTGCAACTCACAGAGGACAGCTCAGCTCCAGAGATCCCTGCTCTGCCTGAAGAGACACTGGTACTGTTTCAGCCCAGACCAGGGCTCAGGCCCTTTGGGACTATGTGAGACTGGAAAAAATCACCTGTACAAGAGCAATAGAGTCTTACCCTTTTTTATCCACACAGTGAGCTGCTGAGAGCACTGCGTCTGGGCGAATCAGAAACCCTCCACAGGAACTAGTTTGTGAGCCATTTTGAATTCTTAAATAAGCCATGTAGGGTCTGGAGTGGGCCTCAACTTCCCGTCCACCAATGATCCTTTCTGGAAGAGAGATGGGAAATGCTAATATGACATATGCTGCTATTTCCTGTCATGTTTGGGGCTGCATGAAGGGAGAGGTTCATGCTCTAATGCCATGTCCCAGTGATACCAACAACTCTCCTTCCTGGGGCTGTCCAAGGCATTGCTGGTGCACAGTGGAGAGAAAGACAAGCAGCACTGTCTGGGGTCTGACCAACCCTGGCTCTGGATGACTCAAATGCCATCAAAGGGCACAGCTCTAGTGCCTCTAATGCCTCACTGGTGTCAGGCACAGGCTGAGCTGGGAGATGAGAGGAGAGAGGAAAGCAGAAGAGTAGGGAGAGGAGAGAAGGCCAGGCAGGAGCCTTGCTTGAGATTGACTACTCAGTGTCCATCTGTGCCCTTGCATGTCCTTGTCTAAGTCCCATCTCTGTGTACTCACCAGCCCCAGCCCAGGGCAGAAGGACAAAAGCACTTGTGAGCAGAAGGAGCAGCAGCATCTCCCACCACTGTCCTGATGAGCCAAACCAGTAGCTGTGGCCAGGCAGGAGACAGGTACAGAATGGCAACCTCTATATATGTCATGTGGAGCTGAGACCGGAAACCTCAGCCTGCCTGTAGCTGTGTCATTTACTGCTTTTGTTCTCACAACCCCAGATTGTGGCTTGGAGGGGCTCATGACACGTTCTCTGCGTTTTTGTCACAATCTTCTCAAAAAGATGGAGAAGATCTTCTTCTCAAGAAGATGGAGATCTGGGCTTGTTCAGAGCCCCCACAGTGCACAGGGAGAGAAATGGGGTTTCTGTTGAGTGCACATCCCATCAGAGACCTTTGGAGAGAACCCCTGGGACCCTGCATGTGGGCTGGTTCTCTCTGGATTTTTTTTTTTCTTTTTGTTTTTTTTTGTTTCCCCCTGTCCTCTGATAGCAATGGGGAGAGCTGGCCAGGGCCAGGGAAAGATCCTGGTTTTTATCAGAGGGGCTGCCTGCCATCAGAGATATCCTTGGGAAATCAGAAACCACCAGTTAGGGTCACTAAGGGACAAGGCCAGTGTGGCCTCAACCCTGGTGTTCTAGGGGATCTGAGAAGTCCATGGTGATGAGAAAGTCTGAGGTCCATCTGGGAAGTCATTCTGTGGGCCCAGTCCAGATCAGCAGGTGCCCTGGGCAGGTGCAGGCCTGGCTGAGACACAGCTGGAGCTCAGGTGAGGACCAAGCTCAGGATGTCCCCATGAGAAGGGAGCAGCCCTGCCTGAGGCCTCTCTGAGTCCTCCCTGGCAGCTCTGGCTCCAGTGTTACAACCTGGAAGAGACTCAGCCCCTGTTTCCCTGACCCTTCTTTGGCAATGAGCCTGGCCAGTGAAACCTCCAGGATGTTTCAAATTTTACTTGGCTTTGGTCAAGAGAAAGCCCACAAATAAATCCTCTAGAGCACACTGGCATTGCCCCTTACCCTGTGTTCTAAAAAGACCATGGGCTGTGGTACATGTCCTGGGGATCCTCCTGGAAGCTGTTTGGTGGAAGGCACAATTTCAGAAGTAATGGGAGATCTGGAAAATTCACATGAATTCCACCCTTAAAGAGTTTTTTTTTCCCTCTCTGCTGACCACACAGGGGGATGGGCTGAGGAGATCACCAGCATTTGCATGCCATCACATGGCTACAGAAATGAAATCTCTGTTTGCTAACCTCTCTTGTATGGATAAGAAGCAAATTCTGTGAAATTAAAAGATTCAGTCACTGAATGAAGAAACTTCATTTCCCCTCTCACTTCAATCTCCTATTTGCTATTGATCCCTTTGCCTTTGAGGCAGATTTGGTCCTCATTCTCTGGTTCTCTTATCAGTCTTTTCCCAGACCAGGTGACTCTGACCACATCAGGGGGTGATGCTGCTCAGAGCTCTGTTTAGGTTGGTATTAGGTACAGATTTAATTAGTGCAGTGATGGATGGATGGAAGGAAGGAAGGAAGGAAGGAAGGAAGGAAGGAAGGAAGGAAAGATTCACAGTTGACAAGTAGTCACTTAAAATTGAAGAATGAAATGTGAGTGCCTGAAGTTGAATGAAAACTGTCCTAGCGGAGACAGCACTGCCCCTAAAGGCACCAGTCCAATTAAACACAGGCAGCATCAGGCTAATTCTGCCCTTGGAGTCACACATCCCTTGATAGCTCCAGCTGCTGCTCAGACCTTTCAGGTTAACAATCAGTCACCAGCTGGTGAGGATGGAGAGTTCACAGCCTTGGGCATGTAAGAGATGAGATGCCTGTGTCTGAAGGAGTCCCTCTGGTCCCACTTTCCAGACAGTGAGGGAGGGCTCCATCCAGAACAGCATTTCAGTGCTGGTGTAAGGATGTTTGCTACATCCCCTTGCCCACAGAGGGAGCACAGCTCTGAACAACCATCCCTGAGAGCTCTGAAATCAGATTAAATCAATCCCACCTCTAGGGGATTTAGGGATTTCAAGAGACTCTACTTAAGGCAGGTGTCAGAGCCAGCTCAGCTGATCCCTTCATGGGCAAAAAACAGAGATGCATGGAGGCCTCTCCCTCTTCAGCTGCAGCCTGAGCTGCAGCTCCACCTTTTCAGCTTTCAACTGAGTTGAAATAAATCTAACAAATTCCTTTTCTTCCTCTCTGTGAGACAAGTCTTTGGCTGACTTTTTATGGTATATGCCATGTGCTAATGTCAACAGATTATTCCAGCTGTGGCAGAAGAGCATCTGCATTTAAAATATAGTTTTTAATCTGCAATGTAAGCTGACAGCAGGAATCATCAGCCCAACACCATTCCTAATGTAAGAAAACAAGGGAAATACTTCTATCAAAATTTGAATGACCCATTTTGGAGGCACTGGATGAGAGAATTGCTGGAGGTAGGACACTTTGCTTCAAAATGTCTATTGTGAATGTATAAAGAAAATTCAAGCAAGAGCTAAGGCCAAAACTTACTTAAAGGTCCTCATAGCCCTTTAAGTACACACAAATTACATAAATTGAGGGTTGTTTCTGAGAGGTGTTCTGAATTAGTAAATCAGTGGCTGCTCTGAGTGTTGTTGACTTTAATAAAGAGCTAATAATCACAGCAATTGTCTAAAACTTTCATATGGGCTTGAAGGGCAGAATCAGGTAGTTTCCACTTCAGCTACATGGATCTAACAAGTTAAAATCAGTGTGAATGTGTGTTGATAGAGACTGCAGGGAGTTTTTCATGTCATTCTCTATCTGTCATGCACAGGCTATATTGAGATACCACTCAAAAAGTGTCCTTTCATTCCTTTGAATGGAAACAATCAAACCCAGAAAGATCCCTTTAAAATACATCAGAGCACCAAATGTCTGACAATATTGGGAGTTTCCTTATTGTGCTTGTGTGTTAAAGTTGTCTGTGGCTCCAGGATCCACAGCTTTGTGTTCATGTCATAAAAGCCAGAGACAGAAGATGTCCTGTGTGAGTCACAGACAGAGGCAGCCCAAGGGGTGGCTGGTGATGGCAGAGCTGGGGGACTGCTCTGGCTTTGAGCTGTGTCCTTCTCTTTGTGCCAGCTCTGCTGATGTGGTCCTTGTGTGTACAGAGCCAAAGGTGCTTCCCCCTCTATTCATGGATACATTTCTGATGCCAAAATGCATTTTGTGTCTTGAGATTTGCTACTGTAGGGCAGTGCCTGGTGGCCCTTTTGGTAAGAGATGCTGAGTCTGAAGGACACAGAATTAACCACCCCTTTCTCCTCTGATCTCTTCTCTTTCAGTGCCTTAGTTTCCCATCCTGAGCAGTGAGAAAACAGAGCTGGTCCAGCACTGCCTGAACATCCCACACACAGCAGCACTCCTCAGGGGAACGAGGCCATGTGAGTCATGAACAGATGGTCCTGAGCTTCTCCCTCTGTACTTCCTCATCATTCCCTATGGGTACCTCTGCCTCGAATTATTCCTTATTCCTTTGCCTGCCTACAGACAGGATTTTTTGTTTGGTTTACTTTGGTGCTGATTTCTTTGATCTGTGAGTGTTTTGGTGGACAGGGTCTTCCCTTTACAAGCTTCTGCTTGCTCCATTTGGGAGTGCTTTCTCCAAAACTGGGCTCCTGGAAGTATTTCTCTACCAACGACAGCTGGGGATTGATGTGAATGTGAGGCAAAGCAGCCTGAACTTCCCTGGCTGTCATCTGAAGTTGTGTTGATCTGAAGGTAGCTTCAGATGTCTTGGAGGAAGGCTGCCTGCCCTGTCAGCCCACTCAGGAGGAAACAGAGTGCAAGGAGCAGTGCCCACTGCTCCCTAAGGTAGCACAAGGGTTTTTCTTTCTTTTGTCTCTGGGTGTTTCAGCTGTCACCTGGGCGTTCCCCTGGCTGCAGGAAGTGCCTGTGGGACCAGCTGGGAGCACAGACCTGACATCTGGGGGGAGAGCATATCCTCATCAGTTAACCCTGCACCCATGATGGAGGCACCCCTTCAGTGCCAGCTCCTCTTAGTGGAAGGCTTGGTGACACCACCAAACAATGGCACTTGGAGGGCACTGGCACCACGCACTTCCAGCCACTGCCTTCTCAGTGTGCTCAGCCCAGCCTGTTCTAGACTTGCACCCTTTGATCTCCAGGCATTCCCAAGAGACTCCTGGTGTGAAGCACTGTGATCTTGGTGCAGTGACTACAGCTCTGACAGTCTGTCTGATTCCTTCCAGATGGAGCCAGCAGAGGAACAAGATGCAGGAAACCACACCCTACTGACTGAATTTGTCCTCTCTGGATTGTCCAGCCGCCCAGAACTCCAGCACTTGCTGATCTTCACAATCTGCTTAGTTTACAGCATGACTCTCATCGGGAACCTTCTCATCTGCATGGTCACAGTGCACCCCACACTCCACACGCCCATGTATTTCTTCCTCCGTGTCCTGTCCTTCCTGGATATTTCCACAGCGTCAGTCGTTGTCCCCAAGATGCTGGTAAACACCCTGTCAGAGGACAGGAGCATCTCCTACCTGGGCTGTGTCACACAGCTCTACTGTGTGGTTTTTCTAGCGGCCACTGAGTGGTACCTGCTGGCAGCCATGGCCTACGACCGCTACGTGGCCGTGTGCCGCCCGCTGAGGTACGCTGCCATCATGGACACCAGGGCTTGCCTCTCCCTGGTGCTGCTCTCCTGCTGCAGTGGCAAGGTCGTGTCAGTGGTGCAGACAGCCTGGGTGTTCACCCTGTCCCTGTGTGGGCCCAGGAGGATCAACTACTTCTTCTGTGACATCCCCCCGCTGCTCCTGCTCTCCTGCACGGACACGTCGCGCTACGAGAGGCAGCTCATCTCAGCCACGGCGCTCGTCATCTTCACGCCCTTCTGCCTCATCCTGCTGTCCTACGCCTGCATCATCTCCAGCATCCTGAGGATTTCCTCTGCAGAGAGCAGACACAAGACCTTCTCCACCTGTTCCTCACACCTTGCTGTGGTAACGTTGTACTGTGCAAGTGGGACTTTGATTTACTTACAGCCAAAATCCAGTAATTCACAAGACACTAAGAAAATCCTTGCTCTCATATACACAACTGTAATTCCCACTTTAAACCCCCTGATTTACAGCCTGAGGAATAAAGAAGTGAAAGAAGTACTAATCAGAGTGATGGCTGTGTTGATGAAGAAATAAAGACTTTCCTGTCTGTGAATGTGTGGATTAAAAACCTTATTTCCATTTTTGGTAAGTTCTAATGGTCAGGGGAAACTAGCTTACTAGCTATGGGGAAACTGCAGGCACCGAGATCTGTTTCATACTTGAAAATATTTTGTCTTTATTCTTTGCTTCAGAAGCAAATTATTCAGAATTTCTATCTCCGTTTCTTCCTTATGTTCTGAATTTATATACCAGACATGTATATACCAGACATATATATATATATATATACTCTGCTTTTAAAGCAGAGCACTTCCCATGTCTAATTCAGGTATCCAGGCTGCATCTCCTCATTTCCATTGCAGGAGTTCACCTCACCTTCTCACTGAAGAAATACTTTTATAGTGAATTTTCCAAGCATACTCTAATTGATAGAGACTACATTTTGCTTTGCTTTTTTTTCCCCTTGTTAAATGTTTTCCATTCCTTCCAGCAGAAAACAGGTCCACTGAATGAAAGGGATAAGGAAATCAGTTCACTTCTTTCAGAGCCTTGTGTTTTTAATTTAGAGTGTGGGGAAAGTAAAGGAAAGGAAGATTAACTAATGGTCATTCCTTATTTCCAGCGAGAACTCAGCATTTAATTCAGTGCAGTGCCCACACCCTCCAAGCACTGTGGAGTCATGGGATAAGAGCATTCTGCAAGTCCCAGCTGGAGAAATTCATCCAGGCATGAAAAGAAGAGTTTCCAGAGGATTAGCTGATATCTGCAAGGGCACATAGAGAAAAGGGCTGCTACAGCTTGGGAGTATTTATTTGGGAGGGGTTTGAAGTTTATTCTGGATAGAACAGGAGCTCTGGCGTGGTAAATAGCCAGAGCCTGCAGCATTCAAACTGTGCTTTCCATACTGAGGTCAAGCAAAAGAAATCTTCACTACCAGTATGGCCATGCTGAACTTTGAGGTCTCTGCCTCTGTTTTATCTGACTTAGTGACCTGGCCATAAAGGCAGTAAAGGGCAGTAGAATCGAGTATAATGTTCTTTTTTTGGTTTAGTTGGCTTGTAAAAGAGGAAGGCAATGTAAGTCATCCCAGGATGAAGTCATTGCCTGACTTCAGAAACTTCACAACAGCGAGTTAATGACAAAGTGGTTAATTGCATTTGGCAATGTTGTTCGCTTAGACTCCTCTAGGGAACTTAACTTGTCTCTGTATTGTTGAAACCATTTTTTCTTCATAATTAGAGCAATGGGGAAAGAGTTAATGAAACTTCATTTATATTTCTACAGAATTTACATTTCTTGCTTCTGGAAGCTGATCTATTTTTAGCTCTGTAAAAACAGAGGATTTTTTTCTTGTTTTATTACTTGAAAAGATAATACTGAAAAAAGCATTTCTTAAAAAAAAAAAAGTGTAATTACTCTAGTATAATAACAGTAGTGTTAATCACTTCAAGAGACATTGCATTCCAAAAGGTTAATGCTTTTAATTTGCCTCTTTTAAAGATGTTTCAGACTCTGGTCCAAGGAGAAAACAGACATCCAGAATCATTCATCCATTTGGAATAAACCTTTTTTATACCTGCTGCAGTGCCCTCCCACCAAATACTATCAGCAGCTTTCTGTTTTTCCTGAATTCTTCTCTTCTGTTTCCTGTTTCCACATGTGCACAACAGATACCCCAAATAAAAACTGATGTGGTAGGAAACAAGACAGGTCCTTAGCTGGTGTAAATCAGAATTTCACCTCTAGCAAGGAGCACTGATTTTTGGTCCCTGAGAAACACAGCCATGGGTTTTGCTCAATTAAAGCTCACTTACATTTACACCATCCTCTCTCCTCTATAAAAAAGGGAAGCTCTGGTTAAATCATGTCATTCAGGGGATCACAGCTTCTCAAACAGACCAGGGCAGAAGTTTGTGTCTGGATTCATCTCCCCAACCCCAATATATGAACTATTGATTCTAGCATTTTTATGGAAGAATGCATTTTAAAAATATATATATATATTAACATTTTAATTTCTTTTATTAATTATTTTCAGAAATCTTTGTGAAATGGTATTTAATAACCAATTAATTCACTTTTTCTGGTAAAAAATTGGTACTGACTTAAATGTCTGTGTTGATATGGGCTGCTGAGCTCGACATGCTGCCACAGTTTATGCTTCTGTCAAATCACCTCCTGTCATGGGTGCACTTGATCTCCTTAAGGAAGCTCCAAGAAAACAGCTAAATTAGTCATTAGGTATGTGTTGCTGGTGCAATACTTCATTCTTCACTCTACAACCACATAATGAAGTTTTAGCATTGTTGGAATTTGCTGCTTCTTTAATTCAGCTTATGACATTAAAGGTCAGCGTTGAGTTTAATTTTTTATTAGCATTACAAGGGGGTTATTAATATACATGTATCTATGTAGTATAGAAAGAAAGAAAAAGAAAGAGAGAGAGAAAAGAAAGAAGGAAAGAAGGAAGGAAGGAAAGAGAAAGAAAGAAAAGAAAGAAAGAAAGAAAGAAAGAAAGAAAGAAAGAAAGAAAGAAAGAAAGAAAGAAAGAAAGAAAGAAAGAGAAAGAAAGAAAGAGAAAGAAAGAAAAAGAAAAAGAAAAATTTTTGATTTATTGAATTATTGAATTAATAAGTGATCTGGAGAATTCTAGATGATGGCTGCTTCTAGCGGTCACATGGTTGAGGAATAATATAAGTTACAAGAAATAATAAATACAATAAATAATTACAAATAAATTCATGAACCTTAGAGCTTTAACTAAGACCCTATGGCACCTGAGTTAGCACTCCAGAACCACAGCTGATGCCACAATTCTATAATTATCACCCTTGGAGCCAGAAACAGCCAGCACACTGAAAAGACAGAGAAAACTTTATCTAAAGGATGCAAAGACAAACCCTTCCCCAGTCTCTGGCACAAATATTCTCCCTCTTCCAGCAGGCAGTGAGAGCAGCAGCTCAGTCAGAGGCAGTCTGGGTGCAGCCTCTGGTGCCAGTGCTGACATTTGGGCAGGCAGATGGGTCAGGATTTGCAGTTAGAAAAATTAAATATCACTCCATTTATACACACAGCCAGTACAATGAGCTCTACAGCTCTCCATGGAAGGAAGGAAGAATGGAGAAAATAATAAATATTGAGAAATGTTTTGATTTCAAGACATGACATGAAATTTTGATCTTTGACAGAGCATCAAAAAGTGACATAAGAAGGTTTTCCCTCTTGTTTGCTTTTATTACTTTTGTTCTTTTGTTTCCCTTTATTATTCTGAATTCTACATCCTTTTATCAGGTTCTCTTCCCATCAGTTGTTTATATATCAGTTGTTTATGTCTTGTGGGAGATTTTTGTTTCTACTGTCAAGATGGATTTCATTTCTCACTTGTCTCTCTAAGGGAATTAAACAGCTCTAAACCTAAATAATCCTTACAGATCTGAGAATTTTCTCCCACTGAAGAATTTTCAGAATGCTTTTTTTCCTCCATCTCAGCTGGTGAAGTCACTAATGCAGGAATGTGCAGATGCCATTGTGCTGATGCCAAATTGATTTTTTGCCATTTTGCTTTTATATATTCTATTCTTTGCACATATATTTGTATCTCTGCAGCCCATTATTGTATTCTAGCTAGTTTGCCCAGTACTTTTCCCTGCCTTGATAGGCAGAAAGACAAAACACATTCCAAGGCCCCTATCCTATCTTTGATCTCCCCAGGAACCAAGGCTGAGACCAGCTCTTCCAGATTTATTTTTATAAACTAATTTTAGTTTCCATCTGAGGGGGTAAGATTCAGAGAAGGTTGAACTATGGGAAATGCATCACCTCTTGTGCTCCTAATTGGTGATTTTTGTCAAATATGCTAATTTGCTGAACTTATAAAACTGGGGGGGGGGGGGGGGGGTGAACATTTTGTGGACATTTTCCATGTCTGTCACTGGAGGCCTCCAATAAAGACCAACCTTTCTATTCCCTCCTATACAAATATTCTCTCCAAAGTGTGTTATTTTATTTGCAGAGTGTGTTATTTTATTTGCAGATTCAGTAAGGCATCAGTGCTAACTTAGAGATGAAACTACACCAGAGTGCTGAAGAGAGACATGCTGGAGTGCAAGGCTCAGCTGTGATTTCCACAGCAGAGAACAAGGCTGTGGGAAGGGCCTCTTGCAGGGTCAGTACCAGGGTATTTGTCCTGGTTTAGGGTTTGGTGTGTCATGGTGATGTCTTTGCAGTGATCTACTGCAGATAACTTTTATTAGGCCCTGGACATTCCACCATGCTGCACACTCCATGTGACTGACCTTCCCAAATTGATGGGAGGAGAATGCTGTCCCCATCTCACATCTAGAAAGTTGCTCACTTACTGAAGGAGCAGGGATATCAGTGATGAACAGAGTTTTCTCATGGAAGCACCAGATTTGATGTCTTTGGATTTACTGTCTGGTCTGGTTTCTGTATTCCTGCTGACAGAAATATTTTCCCCAGTGTTCTCCTGATGGCATTTTTCATCTCAGTGTTTCTGAGTGTGTAGATCATTGGGTTTAGCATTGGAGTGACCACAGTGTAAAGAACGGAGGCCACCTTGTCCCTAGGGTATTTCTTATAAGGCTGGGCATAGGTGAAGATGCAGGGGATGAATATTAAGCTCACAACAGTTACCTGTGTTCCACAGGTAGACAGAGCTTTTCGCTTCCCTTCTGTGATGCTCGTCCTTATCTTAAGCAAGATGACAATGTAAGAAATAATCAAGATTACAAAAAGGCTGATGAGGATCACTCCACTATTAAACACCATCTGTAGCTCAGCCCTGTGAGTGTCACTGCAGGCCAGTTTGATGACTTGAGGGACATCACAGTAGAAATTGTCCAGTACATTTGGGCCACAGAATGGCAGCTGGAGGAGAAAACCAGTTTGTGTAATAGAATGAAGAAATCCACCCAACCATGCAGCTGCCACCAGTCCCATGCAGGTGTTCCAGTTCATGATGGACAGGTAGCGCAGGGGCTCACAGATGGCCACGTACCGATCCACCGTCATCCCCAGGAGCAAAAATGACATTGCACCTGCAATGAAATGGAAGAAGAACATCTGGAGGAAACAGTGATTGAAGGAGATGACTGTGTGCTGGGTGAGGAGGCCTGACAGCAGTTTGGGAGTATTGACCGAGGAATCGGTGACGTCAAGGAAAGCGAGGTTGGCCAGGAGAAAGTACATGGGGGTGTGGAGCTGCTGATCCACAGCCACAGTGGCAATGATGGTGAAGTTCAGTAGCCAGGTTATTACATAGATGAGAAAGAAGATCACATAGAGACAATACTGCAGCTTGTGACTCTGAGTCAGGCCCAACAGGATAAATTCTGTCACAGTGGTGTTGATGTTCTTTGATTCCATTTTTTATCCCTGCACAAACAAGAGCAATAAAGATGACTATAAATGTGTGTTGGACTATACAATTATTAAAACATAGACTCAAAGAATAATTTATGTTGCAAGGGATTTCTGGAAGTCATCAAATCTCACAAACTCTGTAGACTGTTCAAGTATAGGACCAGTCTTATAGGGGAAAAAAAACCCAAACCAAAGCAAACCAAAACAAAAACCAAAAACAAATTTCCTTACATTTAGTGAGAACTTAGGTGTCACCAAAGGGGTCTCGGGGACAGACAAAGATGATACAAAGACTCCATCATCATAAGGCATGAAAAACACTTTTTTATTAGAAATCTACAGTTCTTAAAGAAACAATGGTGGACCTAAGACCTGATTGGCCTTTAGGAATCTTCTCTCAGCTATTGGTCAAGAAGGGACAACTTCTTGTAAACATTTTTGACAAACAGAGATTATCTGCCAGGTGCAGAGATTGAGATAATAATTTGTTTTAATTCTTTCTCTGAGCTTTCTCACAGCTTCCCAGGAAAATCCTGGGAGAACTATGTCTCTCTCTGTTCAGAGGATATGTGATTACCACACTTAGGATGTTCCAATTAGTGTCTGTTGCCTTTCATCTTATTGTTGTACACCTCCAGGAAGGCTCTATCTCCTCTGTATCCTCATCTCATCAGCTAGTTATACACAGAAATTAGGTTTCCCCTCAGCCTTCTCTCCTGGATGGGTGAACAAATCCAGTTCTCTCAGCCTTTCCTTGCATGTCATGTGATCCAGCCCGGTGATTAATTTGGTGACCCTCCAAGGAAGTCAGTCCAGTGTAAGTATCACTGTCTTTCTTGTCCTGGAGTGCTGAGGTCTTGACCCAGTCTTGCACTGAGGAGGGGTAGGATAATTTCCCTGCACTCACTGGCCAGACCTTTGCTGGCAGAGTTGAAGCTGTCACCTTCTTTGACAGAGGAACACATTCCCATCTCCTATTCAGCTGTTTGTCTACCAGGGTCAGTACCTCCAAAGCTGCTTCCTGGACACTGGCCTCTGCTGATTGCACAGGCTCGTCCTTTCCCAGATGCAAGATAACTTATTTACTTATGTCAGACTTTGTAACGTTCATGCCAACCTGTTTCTCCAAACTGTCTCTACAAATACCAGCCCTGCCATCCAGTGTACTGACTCCTTTCCCCATTTTGCTGTCCTCAACAACTCCTATCACCACATGAGTTTGTATGAAGTCCCTCTCTATTTCTCTTGTGGGCCACTTCCTGGTACTGGAAGGCTGCTGAAAGATTTCCCCAGAGCTTTCTCTTCTCTCCATACATTTAATAACCCCAGCTCTCTCAGCCTGTTCTCACAGAGGAGGTGCTCCAGCCTCCTGACCATATGTGTGGCCCTCCTTGGATCAGGAGGTCCATGGTCCATTTGTGCAGGTCCATGAGCTCCTTTACCTTGGGGCCCCAGAGCTGAACACCATTCTGCAGGTGGGGTCTGAGGAGAGAGTTTATGGGCAGAATTATCTCCCTGGACTCACTGGCCATGCTGCTTTTGATGCAGCCCAGGATATGATTGGTTTCTGGGCTGTGAGTGGACATTGACACTCAAGGACATATCAAGTTTTTCATTCCACCAAACACCTTCAAGTCCTCCTCTGCAGGACTACTCTCAATCCATGCACTGCCCAGCCTTGGGATTGGCCTCACCCATGTGCAGGACCCTATACTTGGCCTTGTTGAACTTTCTGAGGTTTGCCCCAGCCCACTTCTGTCCTGTCAAGATTCCTCTGTATGGCACCCCATCCCTCTAGAGCATCAACCACACACTCAGCTTGGGAAGCAGCACCTCTGCCTGGAATGCACCTCACCTAAAGCAAGGACTTGCAAGTTAGGCTGAGCTGAAGCTTATCCATGGAGCTGCAGGGGCTCTCTATGTATAGACAAAAGTCACCCACACAGGACCTGCTTTCCCCAACCCTCCACTCCCACCACTGGGGCTGGCTGGACATGTAAGCCCACATTAGACCAGGTGATTGTGCACTAAAAAATAAGTCAGAACAAGGGAGGTGGCTGTCTCAGCTCCCATCAGAGTCAAGAAGTCTGGAGAGGGAATGTGCTCACCCTAAAGGTAACATCACTGTGGCCAGGCTGCTCCTCCTTAGGCTCTGTGGACAGCTCAGTCTCCAATTTCTTTCCAAGTTCTGGTCTTCCCTTACGTCAGACTATCACAAAGATCTCTGCATCACAGTCCTTGTTCAAACTTCTTTTCAGTCAGATAAATGACATGAGTTAAAAATCACAGAGACAGTGTCTCAAGTTTTAGAAAAATAATGCTGCAAAATTCAGTGAATTTGGAGACACAATACTGTGGGAAGTTCTAAGAGAAGCTGGCAGCTGCTCACCTGCACCCACAGCCCAAGATGACCGAGCCATTTCCCTGATTGGAAGTTACTACCTCTATTTGGCTGTTGAAACAAAAATCTAATTTCTTACAAGAAAAAGCCACATGCAGAATAAACCACAACTTTTTTATTTTTCCTCTATAAACTGTTAAACTAATCCCAAAATGGAATTTCAGAGAACTGTATAAACGAGAACTTTCTGCACATTTCCATTGCTTCTGGTGAATACTCTGCAGGGGTACTGTAATTTTTTCCCATCACAGTTCGTTCCTTAGTGTCAGTGAATAATTCCATTTTAAATCTTTATATACATAATCCTATTTGCGGCTTGAAAATTGCAGATTTTTTCCACAGATCCAAAAAGGAAAGACACTTTTGATAGGAAATCATGTTTTCTAACAATCCACAGTTAATACTGTGTATTCTTTATTCTCATTTCCTATAAAAAATAGTATTTTCACAGAAGCTTGGGGGAGAGAAAAAGCAATTTGCTTTTAACTCGAATCCAGCCTTTCTCTTTTGCCTCAGTAATCTCTCTAACATAAAAATAAGATTGAGCTCCAGCAAAAACCTGAAATACAGAAATGCTGAGACAGGTATGACTCATGCCTGCCTTCCCTCAGACCTCTCCCAACACATGGGGAGTGTCTCTGAAGCCGACTCTGTTAAATAAGATTATATATTAGAAGTGATAAACAAGCATTTTCAGGTCATTTTCTCTTTCACAGTAGAATCACTGTCACTGGCAGCATGTGGAATTCTTCATCCTTCCAGCATTTTTGGCAGAAAGAGCAAATACCTTCAGCAAACTCCTGTTTCTGTGATCCCACTTCACACAAGCTACGAGATGTCATTCTCAAGTTACAAGATAAAACAGCACAGCTCTACTCAGAGGAGCAGGGGATGCAAACCTACCTCCAACAGAAGACTCCAACAACCTTCCCTTATAGCATTCCTGATGCCTTTGTTAAGGGAAATGATGGGATCCAAGAAGAAAGCAAAATCCCAAATCACCTTATACTTCTGGTCATTCAACAAAGAATAACAATAATATAATTAGCAAAACTAGATTTTGTCACCGTGGGGCTAATTAAAAAGTTCTTGTAGTGCTTCACATCATGTGGATCAGAACCACGTGCAGATGCAGGAGCCTTGTGATAATTGGAGCAGAACTAAAATGGGAATTTTCATGGCAGTGTAGTCACTTCTCCCCTTTGCAAGATGAAAAAATGCAAATTATAACTCTCCCAACCACAGACTTGCTGCCCTGGAGCTTTGAAAGCAACTGTGCTTTGAAATAAAAGTTCAGTCATTGCTACAGGATTGTTGCAGCCTTAAAAAATAAAGTAAGTAAAAATAAGTAAAAATAAGTAAAGTCTTCAGGGCACTGATTATTCCAAAACACTTCTCTGCTCCTTTATAAAGTGATTTTTTTATGGTTATACAATAAAAACTTGGTCTACACATACACAAAGGGTTAAAGATGGCCACCAGCAGGTAGAGAAACCACAGTAACCTAATCAGAGAAATGGACACTCTGATCCACCTCTTCCAAGGGCTGTCTCAGGAGATCCAGCAGCCCTGGGGCTGGGTGTGGTACCTGTTCCAATGGGTCAGTGGGAACAGCTTCGGGGTCAGCTCATAGCCTGAGGCAGAGTTAAAGCCCAGGAGATAAAGAGTCCATTATGGAATGGAAGGAGAAAAGCATCTCAGACGGTTCCAAGATTTACTAGGGATGTTTAGGGGAGGAACCACACTTGTCTGGCCATGCCCTGCTCCTGCTCAGTGCAGTCAGATTTCCTGTCTGAGTGATCTCTATTCTGTGTGTCCATGTGTGCTGCAGCTGGAGTCACAGGGCCCATGTCCACAGTGCCAGGTGCCATTGGCCTGTTTGGCCACCTGGGCACACGTGAGCTCATCTTGAGCCCCTGTCAACCAGCACAGGTCCTTCCAGCTTTCCAGGCCCTCTTCCCTAAGCCTGGAGCACTGCATGGACTTGTGACCCAGCACTTGGCCTTGATGAGCCTCCTACCACTGGCCTTGCCCCATGGATCCAGCCAGAAACCCCTCTGCAGAGCCTTCCCACCCTCCCAAAACTGCCATCCAAGCTGGTGCCTGCCAACTTACTAAGAGTGCACTAAACCTCCCCATCCAGATCACTGATGAAAGATACTGAAAAGGACAGGTCCCAGTACTGAGCCCTGGGGAACACCAGTTGTGATGGGCCACCAGCTGGGTTTAAGTCCCTTACCCACCACACCTGGCACTCAGCTGCCCAGACTGGTTTGTACCCAGTGGAGAGTATGCCCATGCAGGCCACGAGCAGCCAGTGTCTCCAGGAGAGCACTGTGGAAAATTGAATCAAAGGCTTTACTGAAGTCCATGGCTCAGTGGAAATCAAGGGGTACAATGAAGGAAATACCAACTTTAATTAGGAAATCAGTGTCTTACAATTTGTAAAAGAATGTGTAAAGCAGACTAACAATACAAATGATGCAGAACTATGCTACAGAAAACTCTGAATCAAGCCTTGCTGTCTTTTATACTGTGTTGCAACTTAGCAGTCAGCCCAGAGCTAACCCCAAAGCAAGGCAGCAGTGCAGATCACTCAGCTCTGCCAGAATAAGACCAAAACTCCAGCCTGGTCACAGATGTCACACAGATGTCTCCTGTATGTACTGAGCAAAGAGACAGGACAGTGGGGCATCTAGACCTTACTGAGACTGATGCTTCAGCGACTCTGACTACAGCATGGCATTAACCAGAAATTTGTAGACTGCTGTTGTTCTGGATGGCAAAGAGTAGGTCTTTATCTGCCTGAAGTGCCTTTTAATAGAATTTTCTAGCCCCAGCTTACACCACGCAAGGGGTATTTCTCCAGAAGTACTGCTACAATGAACTTCACTGCTCTGTGGACTTCACACCCTGCAACCCACTTTGGGATATGGAAGTGGGTCAAGGGAAGCATGTGGACACATCTTCTGCCACTGTGAGATGATGAAATTGCAGTTTGCTTTACAAGGGAACAGGTACTGCTTCCCAAGGCAGACCAGGCAGCTTGGATATTCTCAGTGCCCAGTCAGGGGGAACACCCTGAACACAAGCACCACCTCATGGGATCAATAATAGAAAACCACCTTGGTCTGAGGGAAGCACAAAGAAGGCAATAGCTGAAATGCACCTTTGGATTAAAGCTGTGACTTGCACTGCCTCACACAATGACATACCACCCAGCATTCCTGAGCTCAAGTTTAGATGGGCACTCAACCAAGGCACAGCAGTCCAGGGGCCACAGTCTGTCACCATTTCCCCTACAGGCTGCCAAAGCAGGGTTCTCCCTCATCCGTGCCACAGCAAAAGGGGTATGGAACCCTAGAAGGGTGTAACTCTTTGGATTAGACTCAGCTGAAGGTACTGAGATATCAACTTGGTACCAGCCACAAGAAAAGAGAGGGCAGAGTCTCCAAGCAATCTGTATTCAGCACCCTAAGATGGATCTTCTCCCACAGCCACCAAGACCAAGAAAGAGACTTTAGCTCTTCTGCTTTGCCTGTCATCATGGGGAAAAACAGGAAGGGCAACTTCCAGTACCATGGAGGAATTACAACAGCATTAGGACCCGCTTCCTGCTGCCACATCTCTCAGGGGAGAAGACATTACACCCCCAGCTGCTTTACCAGCAGTTCACACACACACACCATGCAAAAGGGAAGATGGGCAATTCCACAGACACAGTCCTTTGAGGGGCTCGTGCCTTCCCCAAATACAGGTAATGTTAAGATTCATGTGGCAGTAAGAGGGATGATTCCTAAACTGGGGATGCACACAGTGAGATATAGGGGGAAAGGACCGCTCACCCCTTCTGTACGTGGATGGGGAAGTGTCAAGGGGCAGGGCTCCCCTCTTTGATGGGAAGGCATGTGAGCTCACACAAACAGGGCCTGGCCCAGCACAACTGGGGAGGCCTTAAGCCACAATGTCCTTGAGAGCTGCAGGCAGCTCAGGGAAGATGAAGCGGTAGCCGCTCTCCAGGGTGCGTTTGGGCAGCACCCTCTGTCCCTCCAGCAGCATGACCGCCCGCTCTGCCCCAAAGACAGCCCGCACGGCCCAGGCGGGCACCGGCACCAGCGCCGGCCGCCCCAGGGCTGCCGCCAGCTCCTGGGCAAAGGTGCCATTGGAGGTGCCAGGGGAGGATGGGGCAACGCCGTTGAGGATGCCTTGCACAGACTCCTTCTCCAGGGCATGACACACAATCCCAGACAGGTCCTGAATGTGGATCCACGGGAAGGGCTGCAGTCCAGAGCCCATGGGGCCTCCAAGTCCCAGACGGAAAGGCAAGAGCATCTGAGAGATTGCACCACCATCCCGACCCAGCACTACACCTGTGGGGAGAACAGAGTGAGACCAGATGCCCCTTTCACACCCAGACCTACAAGCAGGAAAATCCTTAGAGGGCTGGACTGGAACAGGACCCCAACAACCAGAGACAGAAGAACTGATGCCCGTTACCCGCCTCTTCCCACTCTTGCCCCAGCAGTAAAGCAGTCACCATTAATAAGCATGATGTCCACCTCACCTGATCTCACCACAACACCACGAGTTGGGCTCCCAGGGATGAGAGCTGCAGCCTCCCATGAGCTCACCAGGCGTGAGAAGAAGTCAAAATCCCCTCCTGGACTGTCTTCAGTGTACTCAGCTGTGGGGCTGGGGCGATAATACCCTGCAGGGTAACAGCAGAAAGGGGGTCAGAGTTGAATGAAGACACCCAACCCCCCCCTTCCCCATCAGACCATCTTCTCTGCCTCCACGAGCCCAGAATTCCTGGGAGGAAAGGCTGAGAGAACTGGGATTGTTCAGCCTGGAAAAGAGACCTAATTGCAACCTTCCAGTTCCTGAAGGGAGCCTACAAGAAAGCTGGAGAGAAACTACAAGGGCCTGGAGTGGCAACACAAGGGGGAATTGCTTCAAATTGAAAGTCAGTTTAGATTGGCTATTAGGAAGAAAATCTACCCTGTGAGGATGGGGAGGCCCTGGCACAGGATACCCAGAGAAGCTGTGCCTGCCCCTGCATCCCTGAAAGTGTCCAAGGCCAGGCTGGACAGGGCTCCTTCCAACCCAAACCATTATGGGATTCTGTGAGCTCAATCACTCCACCAGGGACATCCTCACATGACCAGCAGAGGGTCTCTGATGGCAATGCTGACAAGTTTTTGAACTACCAATGTGCTCTACAGGTTCAGCAGGATGCACTAACACTCAGGCAGCCCCAAAACCCAAACAGGCCTGCAAGCAACACACTGAGCTGGCTGGAAGGTGCCTGCTTTAGTATTGGCCAGAGGATAGCCCATGGCTTTAAAGATAAACCTCAGCTTTAAAGACTGCAGCAAGCAGGAAGTTGGAGATTATGCAGAGAGCTTCAGCTGAGGCCCTACTGACACAAATTGATTTTATGGGATGCCTAAAGGCTTTCACAGGAAAACACAGAAAAGCTTCTGCCCTAATCACACCAAGACAAAGCACAGGGACCCAAGCTCCTCTCCAGCAGTACTAAAAGCTTATCACAGCTTGCCTAAAAGCAGGGACATTGATGGCAATAAAGCTGACATTTCAAGGCAAGACAGGTGCTCCTGAGGAACTGTGTTTCTGTCTGCAGGTAAAGCCTCTCCAGGTCAGCATGAGTGCTGTCTTGGCCAGGCCCAACCAATACCTACGCCAGTGACGAGGACCCAGGCACGGGGTGGCTGCTCAGCAGCAGCAATGGCTTTGGCCAAGGTCTTCGTGGTCTCCACCCGGCTGCTGACGACCTCCCTGCAGAAGTCATCACTCCATCTGGGAAAGGGAGAGACAGGGATTAAACATCTCACAGGACACCCCAGAAAACACTGCCACTAAGGGGGACCCCAGCCAACGCCAGCTCACAAGCACAGGGTGATGCCTCAGGTTTTAGCTTTTATATTTTCAGGTTCTGTGCTGCTTTAGTGGGTGGGTCTGGGCTTCATATTAGGGGATAGTGAGCTCTCTGCACAGAGCAGGGAGACAAAACAATTCCTTCTCTAGCTGGGGACCAAGGACAAATGATCCAAATCTCAGGCCCAAGAGCAGAAAAAATGTGGACTGAAGAAAGAAAAACAAGAGGGATGGGACTTCATGGGCTGGAGATGTAACTAGACAATTAACTCCAATATGCAAATGAACCACAACTTATAAAAGTGAGAGACCCCGTGACCAGTGGGCCATTTTGTGACCATTTTGGGTTGTGCTACCCAAGGTGGATCCATTGAGGCATCCTAATAAATCCCAACTTTATTCTTTAGCTCCTCTAGTCTCTGTTCTAGGTCATCCTTCACAAGGCATCAAGGAGAGGTCACAGGAACTCCCCTCACCCCAGAGCAAAGGGAGAACATGTCATCTTACAGTACAAAGGCAGGGAAACTTTGGAAGATGATGGGCCTTCACTTCCCTTACAAGACTGTGGGGTTTGGACTGCCTTTGGACAAAGTCAGCAAAGGAGTTAGACACCAAAGCTGGTGCTCCTCCTACAAGTCAAACTTTGGTTCTGATTTTGCATTAACAAATGTAGGCATGGCAGCTAATGTCTTTTTGGAAATGTGGAATTAAGTTTCTGGCCTCCTGATGTAGATCAAGGTGGGAAGCTTTCTTCCAAATGTCTCTCAGAACCTACCAGGCCCACAGAAATGTTCTGGATACCTGAGGACGCAAATGTCAACAACTGGTAAACTCAAGAGCTTCCTGATCATGTTGTTTCCTCCCTTTCCACATTCCCTGACAACACAGGCCTGTCCTGCCTTCACCTTGTCCACACAGCACTATGGAACATCAAATTACCTGCGGAAAGGGTTGAGGACATTTTCACCAGCCAAGTTGACCACAGCATCACACAGGGGCAGCCCGGAGTGGGACAGCTCCTCCTAGGCAGGAGTGACAGAGACATCACACATCAGGCCTCCCCTCTGCTCAAACTTTCCCTGCAAATAAGCAGGGCAGGCTCCCAAGAACTTCAGCCAGTTTCTTCCTGACATTTGCAGAGCAGAAGCACAGACTGATAAGGTTTTGCTCCTTTGAGCTACAGCAGTACCCATTACAATGACTGTGACCCATGGAGCACCCAGCAAAAGAACATCCAGAGGAGCCAGACCTCCCTTGGCAGGGTCCCTCTATGCCATGGAAAGCCAGGGCACGCAGCCAGGTTTCTCTGCCTGTCACATTCCCCCTGCTGGGACCGCTCTCATCTCATACCCAGCTGATCCGATCCTTGCCCCCTCGTCGCGACACATGGGTCACTTGGTGCCCTCGGCTCCGCAGCAGCTGGGTCAGGGCTCTGCCCACGAAGCCTGTCTTACCACCTGGTGAGAGGGACGGACAGACAGACAGACAGACAGACAGACCGTCAGGGCTGCGGCCCTGGGCCATCACCCCCGGCAGCAGAGGCGGCATCACCGCAGCCCCAGCAGCGCCGCCGGGCCCTGCCCGCGCACACGCCGAGCCCCCATACCCGGGAGGAAGAGCGGGCCTGGCTCCAACCCAGCGG
>WBNO01014510.1:15848-79905 GCA_013400575.1 Peucedramus taeniatus | reverse complement strand
CATCCATCCATCATCCTTCCCCCAGCCCCAGTCTGTCACTGAGTCACAGAACCATTAAGGTTGGAAAAGACCTCCAAGGTCGTTGTGTTTGGCTGAACACCACCATGTGAGCTAAATCATGGCACCAAGTGCTGTGTCCACTCTTTTTGAGCACTTCCAGGAGTGGTGTCTCCCTTGCTTCACTGAGCAGCCACAGCTCTCCTTATCCCTCTGGCCACCAGCTCTATGAAAGTGCCTTGTCCTGTGGTTAAGCAAGGAAGAAATGGGTTTTCTAGGAGGAGCCAGCTTGGAAATTTGAGACTTAAGAGTTAATTGCACAGGAAGGTGCAGCTCTGTGCTTCACTGACTTAATTTAGCTGTGGATGTGCAGAGTGAGAATGCCTCCACCTGAACTGGCTGTGTTCCAATGCACAGAAATAAGGTGCTGCCAGAATCTGAGTTTGTGTCCTCTTTTACACGCTCAGTACACTTAGGTACTCTCAAATTGTCCAATCCAATAGTGTTAATTATGGCTTTAAAATGCTGGTATCTTTTGAATGGCTATAAGAGGCCTCTAAATTACAGGTCAGATGGATTGTAAATGTCTAATTATGGTTAAATGAAACCTCACTTTCATCTGCTCTAGAAAAGGAATAAAGCTAGCCAGAGAAGAATAAGAAAAAAGAGATACTTTTGTCCACAATAATGTAAAAGAAGATGTCAGAATTGTGTGTCACTGTGGTCAGACATTTAACAGATGTGTGGCCTTGTCTTACTTAATTGACCTTACTTTTAAATTGTTATTTTTATTCTGGTTTTATGTGTAAGCATCAATTTTTTTGATGTAATAGATGTAAACTTATGAAATAATTTCATAAAAATCATGCATATTGTCCATTGAAGGATATCCTACATACTGTCAAAAATTGTTTAGGTGAAATAACAATTACTAGATTCTTGGAGATTTGTTTATATATCCTGCTTTTTTTGACCATCTAGAAACACGAACCATTCTTGAAAGCAGGTTCTGCTTGAAAGCAGGTCCTTTATTTTCCATTCTGTCCTTTATTTTGCATTCAGGTCCTGATGTCCTTTATTTTACAGATTGGACACTGTGTTCATTCTCAACTTCAGTAAAGGTGCTAAAAAAGACCCTTTCCTTTTTAGCTGTTTTTTCAGAGAGCCTTTTACCTCCCTGTTTCGGAGGGTGTAAATGAAAGGGTTCAGCATGGGAATAACAATAGTGTAGAAGATGGAGATGGTGTTGCTTTTGCTGGGTGAGGATGCAGCTCCAGGCTGAGCATACATGAAGAACACTGTCCCAAAGAACAAGGAGATTGTCACCATGTGAGAAGAACAGGTGGAGAAGGCCCTGTGCCTGCTTTCAGCTGAAGGCATTTGGATGATTGTGATGATTATATAACCATAGGAGATGAAAACCACCAGGGCAGTGCCCACAATTATTGTTCCACACACTGCCAGCATTACGAGCTCATTGACAAGGGTCTTGGAACAGGATGCGTGGATCACTGCAGCAACTTCACAGAAGAAGTGGTTTACTTCTCTGTGCCCACAAAAGGACAGACTGAACGTGAAGCCTGTCTGGATGGTGCAGTTGATGCAGCCTGACAGATAAGAGCCCATCACCATGAGCACACAAAGCCTTCTGCTCATGATGACCTGATAGAGCAGCGGGTTGCAGATGGCAGTGAAGCGATCATAAGCCATCACAGCGAGGAAAAAGGCTTCTGTTGTACCAAAGAGAGAGAAGAAGAACATTTGTGAAGCACAGCCAGTGTAGGAAATGCTCCTTCTGCCCAGAAAGAATGCCAGTGCTGCCCTGGGAGTGATGACAGAGGAATAACAGATGTCCAAGGTGGACAGGTTCTCCAGGAAGAAGTACATTGGGGTGTGCAGGTTGGGGTCCATCCTGATGATGAGTATCATGCAGACATTTCCCACCACAGTGACAATGTACATTGAGGAGAAGAGAACAGAGAGAAGGACTTGGGATCCTGCGTGGGATTTGAACCCCACCAAAAGGAACTCACTTATCCTGGTGTGGTTTTCCATCTTTGCTTTCAGAGGATGATCCAAAAAGAAATTAGGATGCAGTAGATTGCAAATAGTTTCCCTGGAGAAGCAATTATAGAAGAATAAGACAAACAGTGATATATACGAAACATAAGAAATATAATTTTTAAAAATTAATTTTATTATAGATTATATCTATTAATTTTATAAAAGAATGTAAATAATATAAAGATTAAAATATTTTAAAATAATAATATTATAAAAATAAAATCTATTATTTAAATACTATATAACATAAATAACAATAAAATATAAATAATACAATTAAATATAANATTATAAATACATTATAATAAATATAATGTAATTATATAAATATAATATAAAGCTATATTATATTATTTTAAATGAAGTATTAATAAAATTATAGAGAGAGAGAGAGATGGAAAAAAGTATAACATTTATTGATATATCATATCTTCCAATTTTTGTCACCTGTTACAGGGTAATTTGTAAACTAGTAATCCTGTAATATTATCTTCAGTAAAAGGAAACATTCTGCATGCAGCTTATCCAACCTATTTTAATTTAATAAACTTTATGACCAAGTAGAAACAGACATTTCATTCTACAGTTGAAGACCTATTTCAGATTTAACTGGCTAAAAAGAATCTCATACTAAGATTGCAACTAAGCCACAAAAGACCACTCTCCCCTAAACAAAAGAACAAGGAAATGTGCTTCTTCAGATGATGCAAAACAATTGAAAATATATATGAGCCAAAAAATGTATAAAATCAGGTGGATAATTGTTTAAAAAAAAAACCCAAGTCTATTATTTTTTTAAAAAAACACATTTTTTATGTGAGAAACTGAGTTTTTTCTTTCATAAAAGTACTTGAAAAAAACCCTTCAAACGTTGAGATTTCTGAAATAAGTTTTCTCTACTTAAATGTTAGTTCATGTAGTATGTTAAAAATTGACTAATTGACAGAATGTTTCAAGTAATTCCTTTTCAATTCTATTAAGTAATTTTATTTTCATAAGCTAGTTGTCCTCTCACCTAGACTTGAATATATTGTCTGTTGATGCCTACACCAGAACTCATAATTTGGATGCCTTTAAGTTCAGTGGCCAGAGATAAACACTCCAGCTTTAGAATATTTACCATAGAAGGTATGAATCATGTCTTTAAATTTTCTGCTTTTCTCCATTGATCTAAAGGGAAGTACAGCTGTCTGTAAAAAGCTGAATGACAGAAATCCCCATCCAGTTATTGGTATTTTGTTTGGTTTGCTTTCATTTTCATTAGATAACTTTTCTTAACCAGCACGTACCTAATCTTTTCAAAGCATCGGATTAATTTTTAACACATTTCTCCAGCTACCCTCAGAAGGTATTTCATATATTTAACCCTTTGTTCTATTTAATCCTTTGTTCTTATTTGCCTATGAGTCTTAGGAGAGGGAAATAAACTTGGAGAAAGGCTTTTTCTTTGTGTAACCTTGCTCATCAAATATTTTGGTGAGTTCTCCTGGGGAGTTTTGAGTGCAGAGAGCTCAGGTTTAGGCAGTCAAGGTCAAGTATCCAGTCAAAGCCTTTTCCAGCCTGTTGTCCACAGCTTCCACAATTCCTAAAGCTTCCTCTATTTGTCAAAGAGATAAACAGATGCATCCAGAGTGTGCTTCTTCTAGTCTCACCCTACCTGTTCAAAACAGTCCCTTAGAAGTAGCTGTCTTTGTGAGAAAAGGAATAAAGCCAGCCAGAAGAGAATAAGAAAAAAAAGAGATACTTTTGTCCACAATAATGTAAAAGAAAACATCAAAATTGTGTGTCATTATGGCCAGCCATTTAACAGATGTGTGGTCTTGGCTTATGTAATTGACCTTACTTTTAAATTCTTTTTTTTTTTGGTCTGGTTTTATGTATAAGCATCAATGACTTAAGTGTAATAGATGTAAACTTATGAAATAATTTCATGGTAATCAAACATATTGTCCTCTGAAGGATATCCTACATCCTATCCAAAATTGTTTAGTTGAAATAACAATTACTGCTGCTTTAAAAAAATGGCTTTTTAAAGAGGCTAACAAAAACCTCAGCTAAGAATGAAGATGATGGAGATACTTTTTTAGCCAGTGAAAGGAGAAGATTTTTGATTCAGCTAAAAAGTCTTTGGATCTGTTTGTCTCTTGATTGATCAAACAGAAAGTCTAGAATGCAGACACATTAAATACTGGCTCCCTGATAATGTACTTGGTTTCCAGAAGAACTAACTGTATTTATAAGCCCTGATTACTACATTCTATATAATGAAAAAAAGAGAAAACAACAACATTTAGTCCAGTTCTGTCACTACATTTCACAAAGCAAAGCTCAGATTTCACACACCACAATACACATACCTTGTAATACAGTTATTAAAGCCAGGTTTGTTTTTTTTGGAATTCAGATTTCTTGAACACATTTCCAAAAAAGGCTTAACATTTTTTCTACTCAGCTGATTTTTCAGTAGTCTCTTGTAATCAATACATCACTGGCTTTTCCTCTGACTGCTTCTAAGGGCATTCTCCTTAGCATGTTGCTTATATATACTTTAATAGGTGTACATAAAAAACACCAGGGATTTAGTTTCCAGACTCCTGGACCTTCACAGCAGACACCTAAAATCTCAGATGAGATACTTTTCCCTTGCGCCATTTTTCATTGCCTGCAGAAGAAGAAAAATGTAAGGAATAGAAGGAATAAAATAACAATGAATAAAACCCAAACAATAAAGTGTAAAGCTGTTCCTGCGTGTCTTCCCCTACTTTTTTCACTGCTTCTTATGCAGAACTCTTCCTGCCCCTTGTAGATTTCTCTGCTAAGCAAAGCACTGTGGACCTAATCAAGACCTCATTAGCCTTTAGAATCTGTTTCCTATTGTTGTGGTTGAGACAGAGACAATACAAAGGTACTTGACTTTGTGAAAGTGTTTATTAGGAGAACTTCCAGAAATAAACTTAGATGCAAGAGAGAACTTGCATTCTCAAAATGTTTGTGTTTGTGTAAGACTTTTCTGTGTTCTCTCCCTCCCTATCCCTGTTGAACAGGTTATGGATTATTTGTTTCAGGTTATCTAACAATATTATTTTTATTGTACATAAACCCCATAATAATTGGATGATAATCCTCTTCACGGTGTATTTGAAGGATTTTCCTGGTATTATTTCAGAACAATCACTTCAGATCAATGCTTTAAAACCAGTCAACACGTATAGCCAAATCAGTGTTATAAAGGAACTTCAGACCTTGCAAAATTTCAGTGAAAAACTCACTGAGGAGTACTGGAATTCTATGGTTTGCACTTTTTATATGAAAAACTGAAGTAAGAGAAGAAATAGATGGTGATTAGTAGTGTATCAGTACTTTAATATATTGCAATAAGAATGAAGCAAGCCCCATGCTGTACTGATTTTTTCTTGGATAGAGTTAAATTACTTCACTGTAGCTTGTACAAGACTAAATTCTGGATTTATGATGAAAACCATGTTGAGAGCACAGGAATGTTTCAGTTATTGCTGAACAGTGCTGGCACAGGCTGGGAGGGAGCAGGGAGCTGTGAGGGGACACAGCTGGGACAGCTGACTCCAACTGTGACACTCAGAGAGACATTCCAGACCATGTAGCATCATGCTCAGCAATAAAAACTGCAGGAAAAATGAGAAAGGGATGTTTCTTCCAAAGTAACCCTTAGGTGTGATCCCCTTTTCTTGGAGATGGCTGAACATATAAGCATATGTTATAGATAAATAACATATTTATAGGGTAATAATCTATATCCATGAGTAGTAAAGGAGCTGAGGGTAGTTTGCTTAGATGTCTAAATAGACATGTCTAAACTTTAGGTATTTTTAGAAGAATTCATATCTAGGTGTATCTGTGGCTCTTGATTTTTAATGCAAATCTAAAGAACTGGACTTTTTTTGTTGTTCCTTTACAATGGTTCATGTTGTAATGTATATTCATTTTGTGTCAATTACCTATTTCCTCATGGCAGATTTTCAGCTAATACGTGGATTACAGCCAGCACCCTGCATTTCTGGTGAGAGCTCCCCACTGTGGGTAACTTCAAGCTGTTCTGACATCTCTCTCCTTAACATTGTGTTCAAATCTTCAAAAAAGTCTTGTTTGAAACAATTGGCAATACATGGCACAGTATGCACAGACGAGTTTGTGTGTCAGACAAACTGAATGTCTCATCTGCCAAACTGCAGAAGTCAGTATTTTGCTAGTACAGAGCATTGAATATCAGATACCATGGTCTTAGTCATAAACTCAAACCCAGATTTAATATGGTCACGTGGAAATGTACTCTGCTGACGGATTTATTTATTTATTTGTTTGTTTATTACAGAATATGAAAAGTTCTGAATCACCGTGATAGTCTGAACATGGAGCAGTTCCTTAGAGGCACCATTTTATTTCTATTTGATAATCAGATTTTCTCCCTGACAATCCGTGCTTAGCTCAGATTCACCAACTGTGTTTCCAGACTCCTGCATGAGATCATTACTCCTGATGAAATACTGCTGGCTCCAAAGCTCCTGCAGCCTGAAGGAAATATTGAAATGATTTACTCTTTGTCTGAATTTCTTCATGGATGACATTATTTGGTGTGCAATGAGGTTGTCTAGGGTACCTTGGCCCGGTTGTGAAGCAGACACAGAGGCCAAGTGACAATGCAGCTGTACCATGTGAATACCATGAGCTACTCACATTATACCTTCTCTAATGCCATATTAGAAACATTTTCTTCTTCAGAGGATGGTTCCTTTTATCCTACACCACGAATCTAAGAATGTTACAATTACCCATCCTTTTCTGCTGCCTATTTCTTTCAAGGGATAATAACAAAATCTTGGACTACATAAATCACACATAGGTAGCTGATTTTCACATGCATTTTACAATGTTTTCTGGACTCTATTCCATCTAGAGCAAACAAATCTGGGGTTCATTTTCTAGCATTTCCAAACATCTTTAAAAACAGAGCAGTCATTCAGCTGGAGACTTTTAAGAAAGGGTGACAGCACAGATTCTTAGGGGGAAAACAAGCAAAAAAACCCCAAACCCAAACATCTCAAGTCAAAACCATAGTATATACATAAATAAATCAAGGTCTAGTTCAATGACAATGAGTAGTGTTTGCATGGATTAAGGTTTGGACCTCCTGACTTCAGCTCCTCAGCAGTGCCAGTTGATCTTCATGAGCAAAGCCCCTTCTCTGGGACTCTTCAGTTGATTTCTTTGGTGTGTCTTCTGCAGGTAAAAGTCTTTCTCATGGCAACCCTGACTTCTTTGTTTCTAAGGCAATATATGAGAGGATTTAGGAGTGGCACAACCACCGTGTACAGGACTGAGACCAGCTTGTTAGCACGATAGGTGTACATGAGCTTAGGGTGGGCGTAGGTGAAAAGAGTGGTGGAGTAGAACAAAATCACCACAGTCAGGTGGGAGCTGCAGGTGGAAAAGGCCTTTTGCCTCCCCTGGGAAGAAGGAATCTTCAACACAGTGAACAAGATGCAGATATAGGAGGCCACCACAGTGCACAGAGGCACCATGATGACCAGCAGAGCCAAGGTGAAGTCCACCAGCTCAGCCAAAGAGGAATCGCTGCAGGAGATGTTCAGGAGGGGTGAAATGTCACAGAAATAATGATTGATTTTGTCCATATGACAGAAGGAGAGCCGGGCTATAAAGCTCAGCTTGATGGAAGAGGTGGTCAAACCACACATCCAACAGCCAGCCAACAGCTGAGCACAGAGCTTGTGGCTCATGATGAGGGGATACCTGAGGGGTTTGCATATGGCCACAAAGCGGTCGTAGGCCATCACAGCCAGCAGGACATACTCAGTGCAAACAAAAGTCACAAAGAAATGCAGCTGTGCCATGCACCCCTGGAACGAGATCCGTTTGTCATGAGACAGCACATCTATGATCATCTTTGGCTCAATGACAGAGACATACCAGATCTCTAGGAAAGACAGATTCCCTAGGAAGAAATACATGGGGTTTTGCAGGCTCTGGTTATTTCGGATGATGAGAATGATAAGGAAGTTTTCCAACACAGTTAATAAATAAGCCAGAAGTAAAGCAGAGAAGAGAAGCAGCTGCAGTTCACCAGTGGTGGGAAAACCCAGGAGAATGAAATACATGACTTTGGTTTCATTCCTCCCACCCATTCTGTAGAAGAAAGATGAACCTTATCCACCTGCAATAAATTAATACAATGACACCTAACTACCAGACTTAAATTCATAGCCATAAGTTACAGCCATAAGTTACACCACCACTTAAAGAGGCTGTAAAAGCTCAGACATTTTTTGCTCAGTTTTTAGAAATTAACTTTGTGAAATGTATCTGCTCAATCCAGAATTTTTCATTTTAAAAATTAAAGCATGCTTTTTAATTTACATTCCATGGAGATAAATATACATTACAAATCTTTTCTCACCTTAAACAAATGATGAATGATGCTAATATATTATCCATCCAGTATAAAGAAATGATCCATCCAGTATAAAGAAATGACAGGTTATGAGCTTATAGACATTCACATTTCCAATGCTTTAATTTCTACATCTCAACATTTCTATAGTTATATCATATATATTCCATGAACTGTAAGAGAGATGTGAAGTACCACAAGGATATATTCACCCTCCAAACACATCTGAAGGATTCCACTAGAAGTTTCTATATCTGGCTCTGAGCACACTTACATCTACACAAATCTATTGAGATGGAACACAGAGCATCTCAGACACAGCATAAGAGCAAGCAAATTATAATTCTGGGTCTGGTTTGTTTGCAGCTAACTCAGAATAATCCTTCAAAAATAAGAACGCTCAGCCTGTGCTGTTAAAAACAAAACTGTTTGTAACAAAACTGTAAAAAAAAAAAAATCGACCTTCTGCAGTGGGAATCCACTGCCTTAGCTGATCCTGGAGAATATGATCAGTAGGGTACAGATGAAGTGCAGACTGATGTGTCACTGGTGTGATTTATACCAGCACAGATAAATCAACACTTTATTTACCTGTGGTGTCTCATGAGATCTGATTCAGAAATTGTAGCTAGCCTCCCAATGGAAGCAATCACAGAAAGAGGAGGGATGTTATTGTTTCCTCTGTGTTTCCGTGCAGAGTAGAAGAAACTCTGAAGATTTTTTCTGAGACACTGAAAAATTAAAAAATACCAGCTAGTGTCTGCTGATTTTTGTAGGGCAGAGGAAAGTAAAAACATACCCTAAGGCAGAGGATCTGGCAGTCTTTTACCAAAAGGTAATCTAGAAAAATATTTTAGTGCCCTGATCTAAATCAGTGACCTTAACTGGTAATGGCTTTTGGAGTGAGTGGTTTTGGATAAGTGTAATTTCACCCACACTGGAGTTATGTTCAGACACACAAATAGCCAAGCTATGCATTTCCTGAATTTTATAATAGAGTGCAAATATGTTCAGACCAAAAGGAGGATCAGAGATGACGTTGATCTGTCACCTGATGAGCTCAGCTGCCTCCCAAATAGACCTGAGGAGCTGCTGCAGGATTCTGCAGCATGAGGAGTACAAAACCTGATCTGGCCCCCTCCATACTGCCAGGGGGGAGCAGTTCTTGAGCTGTTTGTAAAATCTCCTTCCAGCTGGTCTCATGTGAATCAGATATCTTGCTAAGCCAGAACCATGACTTAAATTACTTTCACACAGTGAGAATAATGGGAGTTTAGCATCTAGGAGAGCTGGAATTACAGAAGTTATTTGGCTTTTGGGGCATACAGCTTGATTTATTTTGTAAATATGTAAGAATCTAGTGACATTTGACATACCTTATGGTATGCTGCTGAATTCTAACTACTGGCCAAAGCCAAATGTGCATGCTCAGGAATGTAAGGGCATCTCATGAAGAAAACAACTTTAAAATAATGTCAGTGCATGGAGCAGGGAGAGTAGTGCTAGATCTTACCTCATTTCTATTAGGCTGGTGAGGGTCCAACTACCATGGGCCAATTTTGGGATCCCTGCAATTCAAGGAAAATGTGGATAAACTAGAGAGATGCTTACTAAGGCCTGCTAAGATGTGAAGATATGACTCAGGGCACGTGCAACCAAAAGAAGTTGATGTAGCTGGGTTTGTTCAATATGAGGTATTGGAGGCTGTGGTCTAACAGTGACAAGCTATAAAAAGGGACAAAGACAATGATTTGCAACTCAGTAGCTGCTATTTAGGCCATTAGTTGTGAGGTCAGAACAATGCTTAAACAGCTTCCCTGGGAGATTTTAGTACCTCTGACATTTTCAGCTCTTAGCTAGACCAAGCCNTGTGAGGTCAGAACAATGCTTAAACAACTTCCCTGAGAGATTTTAGTACCTCTGACAGCTGATGTAAGAGACATGGGGAGAGTTATGCTATAAAAGGGAAGTGAACTTATAAATATATTCCCAACTGGAGTACTGCATGCAGTTCTTGGCTCCCCAGTGGAAGAGTGACATGGATCACCTGGAGAGCATCCATTTCCTGGATAGAATTGAACATATTGCTCAGTGTTGAAATCTACTCAGTGGGTACCTACAGCCAGATTCACTTCCCTAAACATCAATTTCTGTTGCAGTCTGAGATGCCACAGGCTTTTCCATTTGACATCCAGATCAAAGAATCATACAAAAACTTGGGTAGAAGGACAGAACTTAACTTCCAGAGTATTTTAACTCACTCTACTATCATAAACATCTTTCAGGGTGGTCACGTTTTTCAGGGACTTGTCAGGTCAAGCTTTGAAAAGCTCAAAGGACAGAGATTTCATGACCTTTCTGGGACTGTGTTGGGGTGTTTTATAATTCTGATTGATTTTGTTTGAGTTTTTTGTTTGTTGTTGGGATTTTTTTGGACTATCTTATATGAATTTAATTTGTTGGAACAAGCTCCTGTTGCTTTTGTCTTTTCAGGCATGCACAATTAAGAATTGCCTCTATCTCCTCTGTAACACTCTTCAGGTGGTGGCAGACTGCAGCTAAACAACTCCTCAACATTCTTTTTTCCAGACTTAAAAAACTGCTCCCATCTGTCTCTCTTTGTGTGCTGTGTGCTCCCACCCTTCTGTCATTTGGTAACTCTCTGCTGGAATGTCCATTTTGTCCTTCTTGTAGTGGGAAGTGCCAAACTGGACACAGTAATGTTGATGTAGTCCTTGATGTAGTTGATGTAGGGTAACAAACAGTGTCCAGGATCATTTACCAACAGGCCTGCTGTCGCAAGATTTTATATGTGTGTGTTAAATTACCTTAAAGTTCTTTCTGACCCTCTTCTTTGAATGTTCCTTTAGGAAAGATCTGTGTTTAGACAACTGATTCTTCTCTTGGTGCTTATATCTCCTCATGTAATGTAGAAGGACCACAGGAAAATAACATTTAAAAATCAGGAGGCTCATTTAGCATTTAAAATGGAAATTAAACTGTGCAAATTAACCTTCTTCCCCAAAAGTAAATGTTTGTTTTCTGAATCTGAGCTACTTCCCAAAGTTATATTTGGAGTTAATAAAGAAGAAACTTCTCAGTGGTGGTTCATGGACTCCAATCACAGCTATCTAAAATGACTGTTATTATCTGAATTACTGAAGTTCCCATCCTCATTCCTGTAAAGAAAGTTGACATAACTATTTATTTGGTGCCTCAAGTTCTTGAATCCTAGTTTCATGTTAAGTCAGATCAAGTCATAATGCAATTTTGTTCTTTGATGCATACCAAAAAATACATTAAGAGAAGACAATTATGTTTATTGCCTTTTCCACTCCTCAGGAATGATGAGTGATGTGTTCAGTTAGAAAAACCTTTTACATTCACAAAATTCATAGATTTTAGCTGAACAAGCAGATTGACTTGGGAGAAAGAATTCTTCTCCCAAGCAGTCATCAGTGTTTCATCAAAAGCACTGATGCTGAAAGAGAACCCCAATAACCATTTCTGTCAAAGTAAAAATCTTATTAGACTTCCACAGGATTGAGACACGTTCAGCTGAAGGATTATCTCCCCAGCATCATGTTAGTGGTCAGATGCTGAAACTCTGGAGAGAGCAGCCCTACTACACAAGGCCTTCAATAAAGTGTCCTTTACCTCCTGGTTCCTCAGGCAGTAAATGCAGGGGTTTAGCATTGGAGTGACTATGGTGTAGATGATGGAAACCAGCTTGTTGAGATCCCTGGAGTTTAAACTCCTGGGCCGAGCGTACATGAAGAGGGTGGCTGAGAAGAAAATGATGACCACAGCCAGGTGAGAAGCACAGGTGGAGAAGGCTTTCTTCCTGCTCTGGGCCTTGGGAATGAGCAAAATAGTTCTGATTATGCAGGTGTAAGAAACTATGATGACAGAGAGGGGGATCAGCAGAGTAAACAAGGCCGAGATGAAATCCACCATCTCAGCAAGTCGCCGCTGGGTGCACGAGAGGTTGAGCAGCGGGCTGATGTCACAGAAGAAGTGGTTGATGACACCAGGGCCACAGAAGGAGAGCTGGGAAATGAAGAAGACCTTAAGCACAGCTATGAGAAAGCCAAGCAGCCAGGAGCCCATGGCCAGCTGCAGGCAGGCCCTGGGGCCCATGGTGAGCGTGTAGTGCAGCGGGGTGCAGATGGCCACGTAGCGGTCGTAGGCCATGGCAGCCAGGAGGACACACTCAGTGCACACCAGGGCGATGAAAAAATACAGCTGGGCCATGCAGCTTGTGAAGGAGATGTTCTTATTCTTCACCACAAAGGTGACCAGCAGCTTGGGAACAGTGACTGAAATGTAGCAGGCCTCTAGGAAAGCCAAGTGGCCCAGGAAAAAGTACATGGGCTTGTGGAGCTGGGGATTTGCTACGATCAAAGTGATGATAACGATGTTCTCAGTGACAGTCAGCAAATACACAGCAAGGAAAATTACAAACAGCAGAGCCTGGAGCTCTGTGGTGGTAGGGAATCCCAAGAGGATGAATTCATGGATGTGGGTATCGTTTTCTTGCGCCATTATGACCTCCAAGACCTGGAATGTATGAGGAGGAAAAAGGAAAGAAATAAGGAAACATATTTTATTATCTCCCCTGACACCCTCTTCATACTGGACTTGCAAATACACAGTTTAAGTAGAGATTCCACGATTCCACACTGGTTATTTGACATTCCTTATTATTTAACCACTTCTGATTTTTTTTGTTTGTTTATTTGTGGGGGTTTTTTTGTTTGTTTGTTTGTTTGTTTGTTTGTTTTTTGGGGTTTTTTTTGTGGCCTACAGCAGGATTGGTGAGTCAGATCCTGACTCCAAGAAAATATTTGGGCTTCATTGATTTCTTCACAGACCTTATCTCCACTTAAAACACAGTCAAAGGGAAGAGTCAACATTATAAATGGGTATTTGATCTCAGTTCTGAGTTACCCCCCAGACAGAAGCAGAGTCCTGCTGAGTGACTGCACTCATGCACAGAAAACTTGGCTTGAGCTGGTTTAGGTCTCCCTTACTCCTGAATATCTGCAGAAGAAAATAAGTGTTTGGTCTCTCACACAGAGTACTTTAAATAACTTTGCTAGGGTTAAGGGATAAATGCATTCGGGTTTTTCTCTCGAAATTGGAAAGGACCTGTGCAGCTGCAAATTTCTCTCATTTTCAATGGATTGACTAAAATAGGCCACTTCTCCCCCCAAATAACAGTATTTACGTAGAGTCTTAGACTACAATAATTACAGTAGCCATCCATCCTTTTTCTTCTGCATTAATTAATAGAATTAATCTTTGTTTTTCACAAAATACCTGAAGTTTGATGTTTATGCCTCTTCTTTTCCACTTCTTAGGGAAGATTTCAAACAACGTTTTCTTACCTATTCTTGCACATTCCTATCCAATACTCAATTCACTTTCTAGAATGATGTTCACTATTTGTTATTCACAAAATATTTTCCATATAGGACATTAAGAAAAAAAATCCATTAATGTTATGAAGAAAAAGAAATATGTATTTTTGTGATATCATTATTTATTTGTCTTTGAGTTTCAAAATATTTATTTCAAAATAGAATTTTCTCTTTAATATGGATAATCTGTGTAGAATCAATCTGATTACATAACTGACATAGTTCATTACAAGTACATCACTGCTGCCAAATAATAAAATGAGAGAATAAGAAATACAATTTCATTTCTAAGGATGGCTTTCACATCTCCCAGCCTTCCACGAGATTTAAGCTGTTGTAAATACTGACAGGAAAGGCAAGCAACTCATTTTCCACTATAGCCAGTAGAGATTCAAGCGGTACAAGGAAAAAACCTAGTTTAAGTGATTTAGCATGCTATAGAATAAAAACCATAATTGAAAAGTGTCTGAACAAAAAGGATATCAAAAAGAGAAAAAAATGGTTCCCCATTCCATTATAGGCTTTAAAAATTCCAGATCTACTTTATAGTACCTTAGAATATTGACTGGCACTACTTTAATTTTAAAAGGGTGATTAATTGGAACATTTCAGGTACCTGTCCTCAACTAACAGATCACTCTGGTGACACAGAATGATAACTTCCATGTTTCAAGAATTAAACTTTTCACTGTAAAAATAATGGTGAATGTTTTTTACATTCTAGTCCACCGAAAGTAGAATACAAATGCCTTTTCTTACCACATAAACATGTTCAGAAGTACTGCTATTGCATAGAAAACACAGAGAGAGTGAGGGAAAGGTTATATTTAACTTATATTCTCAACAGAGGTTGTAAGATTTTTAAAAGCACATAAAGTACAATTAGAAATTTCCATGTTTCTAGTTTTTTAATCTCTTAAGTCCAGCTCTGTTTTCCTTTCCAAGCAATCCCCCTCTCTTCTCTCTCACACTTCGAGAAACATATCCATGCTTCTCTTGAAAACTCCTCACAAAATCCCAGAATCCCACAATGACAGAATCCCAGAATCACAGAATGACAGAATCACAGGATGGTTTGGGTTGGAAGAACTTTAAATCCCACCCAGTGCCACCCCTGTCATGGCAGGGACACCTTCCACTGTCCCAGGGTGCTCCAAGCCCCAGTGTCCAACCTGGCCTTGGGCACTGCCAGGGATCCAGAAGCAGCCACAGCTGCTCTGGGCACCCTGTGCCAGGGCCTGCCCACCCTCACAGGGAAGAATTTCTTTCCAGTATCTGATCTAAACTTATTCCTTTTCAGTTTGAAGCCGTTCCCCCTTGTCCTACTCCAGTTCCTGATAAGAACTGGGAATGCCATTTCCAAGACACTCACAGCTTATGTTGGAATTCTCAGAGCTCAGGTGAGATCAGATGAGAAGAAACACCTCTAACAAACCTGGAGAAAAAGAAATTAAAGGCACTTTGTCTAACAAGAGATCAGTATCTATGCTTTTTCTCTCTTCCATTTAGCTAAACCTTACCCCTGTGCTGTTCTGTTTCTCTCCAGTGGCTCAAAGCTGGTTTGTTGGTGGCTGCTTTGTTAAAAGCTGTGAGCACAAACAGTTCCTGCAGGCTCCTGTCGCTTCAGCTGAGCCTGAGATTTCCCAGGATGGTAAAATACCTCTCAGTACATTATTCTTCAAAGCCCAAGAGAACTGGGAACAGAATTAGAGGGAATAATTTCCCCTCTTTGTAAACCTCATGGAAGGTGCTGCTCTGCTGGTGCTTGGTTCCTTGCTTGTTAATTTTTTTATGTGCTAACTAGCTATTGTAGCACTATTCATTTTTTTTTTCTTCTCCCAAATCACTGCTGTCTGTGTGACAGGGCATCAGACCAGAACCCAGGACATTTGTACTTTGCTGGTGGCTCATGATGGGCAGCTCTGACCACTAAAACACTTCTCTCAGTGCCTTAGTTTCTCCATACATTAAATGTGGAAGAGGTATTAAAGTGACTTCTGTGAGCCAGAGAGGTTTGATAAGAGGATCCATGTTTACCCCTGAAAGAATTTCCTACCAAGGTTGCTGACATAGAAATCAAGAAAGAAAGAAGGATAAATAAGAGAAACCTGCGACTGCCTGTTCCAATGAACACTTTGTCTCTGGTGACCGATGAGTAAAGTGTAAACTTAGGAGCTCTGTAAGAATGTATAAAAAGCATACATGCTGTAATAAAAACAGCTTGAATCCTTGTGAAAATGGAGTTTGTTGCTTTGTATTGTCTCCATCTCAACCATGACATGAAATAATTATTGCACTGGTCTTGATATTACTTGAGGTACCACAGAGACAGTAGCACCTAAGTATTAAGTATCAATAATATTTTAGGTGTGAAAGACACCATTCAGAGGGGAAATCCAACTCCCTACACGTGCCTACAGCTTAGAGCGAGATACAGCCCAGAGAGAAGACACCCAAGTGTTCAATACACACCCATATTCAATAAATATAACCACTTTTGATCCCCTAATTCTGTCTGGCCTCTGCTTTTGGGTAACCCACAAAGGTTACAGTGTTAGGGAATAACTGGCTGCTGCAGGTTTCTTGTTGTTTCCCCATTGCTCAGGTGACAGCACTCCCACAAAAGGTGAGGATTTGGGTGGAGGCTCCTCCTGGCCCTGAGCCCAGGGCTGACACATGGTTGAGACAGAAGGATCTGTGAGCTGGTACTGGTTCAGCAGGGCTGGGAGCAGCAGAGAACAGCAGCTGCTGAGGTGTGAGCATTGGCAGAACCACGGGTGAGTGCTGTGGCTGCGTGCTGGAACCCTGGATGCTGAGAATTTTAGACTTTCTGTGCTGACAGACTCTGACTCCCAAGAGAATATTGCATTTAACCTGAGGCCATGGAGAAAGCTTCCAAAATGGAATGATAGAACTGGGATTATGGGTGTGGAGTTTGAATAGAAGTGTGTGATATCACAGGGTGGAAAACTTAGAGTTTAAGGCTTTAGAATATAGTAATGTATATAGAGCAAGATGGTTTTAGGGTGGAGGCTTCTTCTTTCTTCTTCTCCTTCTTTCTTCTTCTCCTTCTTTCTTCTTCTCCTTCTTTCTTCTTCTCCTTCTTTCTTCTTCTCCTTCTTTCTTCTTCTCCTTCTTCTCTTTCTTCTCCATGGGTTTGGGTGGTGTTGTATAATTGGACAGAAAAGTCCATGTTGTGGCGCACAGGTAGTTGGTTATTGGGTTAAAAGTAAAAATATTTTAGGTGTCATTTCTTAATTGGATAGGGGTTTTTTTCCCTAAAAGACCTTGTAGAGATAGGTACGGGGCCATTTTGTAGCTTGCTAGTGAAATTCTGTAGAACCCATGGCTTTTAAGACCGTAATATAACAAGAAATTAAGCTGAGAAAGGGTTACAGCAGGAGGAGATGCTGAAAGCAGGGGATGGTCAATACTGACAAACAGAATGCCCCAGAGAGTCTTTTCAGAAGGCTGGCACAAAGGAAGATGGGGCTAAACCACAGCTATGAACAGCCCCAGAATGGATGGAGAAGCTGACCCAGAGAAAAGGAGTGTGACCTTCAACTTAAAAAGAAAGAAAGTGCAGCAGTGAGGGACAGAGTAGGAAGCCCAAGGAATCTAAGGAAGCAAGGTCAAAAAGGAGAGCTAGATGGAAAGAAAGAGAGAGAGAAAGAAATAAAGAAAGAAAACAGAGAAGGGGGAGAGAGAGAAGATAAAGAAAGAAAGACAAAGAACAGAAGAGCAGAGAGGGGATTAGCTGGGTAAAAAAAATAAAACCTGGTTCAGGGAAAATCTGAAATGAGAATTATTGGTTTGAACAATTTAAAATGGTTTACTATACTATTGTAAAATGAGAGCTCAGTGTGTAGCATAGTGTGTAAAGATGCAGTATGTATTATAAATACCAAGATGTAAAATTTTCCATCTAGAAAAACTAATTTTTCTCTGTATTATGTCCAGATCTGTAGTGCAAAACAAAATACTTACTCAGTATTAAATATTTGATAACTACAGTATTTTCTGCCTTTTTGTTTTTGTGTTCGTTTGGGTTTTTTTGGTTGTTTTTTTTTTTTTTCATTTGTTTTTTGTTTATTTGTTTGTTTTGTTTTGGTTTTGGTTTTTTTTTTTTTCTATTTTTCTGTCAATCCAGAGTTTGCAATCTTTTTTGCAGCACTAAGGAGATGGGAATCACAAAATTACATGGACTGGCTATTCTAGTGACAGCAGGAATCACTGGTGCAATCTGGTGGGTGTTTGACCTTTGATAATTATTCTCAACAAGCATTCCTTTCAATTGCCCAGACTGAGACAGGTTTTTTCTAACTAATGCAGATGCAGTGTAAGCATTTACACAAAGCTAAATTCAAAATCCCCTTTTACATTCAAAAGATGAAAATAAGCAAGGTGTGGACACTTTTAACCTCTTCTGTGATATTCTAAAAGTATGATTGTCTCTGTGTATTCCTGTGAGCCCAAGTGTGTGTTTCCATGTCTACATCCCACATCTCTGTGCCCCAGACCAGCACGAGGATGCTGCCACTCTGTGGAGTGGATTTAGCTGAGTTTATTCTGCCCCATGCTTGGTTTGAGTCCCCTTTGGTTCTCATGCCTGCCAAGTAGGGCTTTCATGGTGTGTGTTCAGTGCTCTGGAGCCTGAAATCAGATCAGGGGGGGTTAATTCAGAGTTGGCTGGGACAATATTGAAGATCTGTTCCAAATGGAGGAATTAGGAAAAGATATTTTCACCCACACACTTTCTCTGCAGCACAGCATCCATCACAAATGCTCACATTTTTGTATAAAATTACTGTCAGGCTCACATCAGAGGAGATCCCATGGACTGGCCAGAGCAAAGTGGTGCTGTGAACACCTGGCCTCAAGAGGCAGCTGCACAGCCAGTCCTAGCATCAGCTGAGACCAAGCTCTGCTGTAGAGCACACACATTTCCTTTGGTGCAAGTGGTCTTGGGCTAATTAAATCATTTAATCATTGGATCTCAGAGTTAATTGATCTTCAGATAACTTTAGGCTAAACAGCTGAGATTTGCAAATCCTCATCACCACACTGACCCCACAAATCTGTGTTCTGTTAGCTTTGGTTTATAGTTTCAGTCACAAAGGAAGTGGAGAGGTTGATTTTTGTTTTTATCATTGACTCACTGCTTTCTTATCCTGTCCAAGGTACCACTACCCTTTCTCCCCAACCAGAGCCCAGGAACACAAAGCCTCCCCTGCAGAGGATTCAGTCCTGTAAGTTCATTCTGCGTGCAAACCAAAGCAAAATTAAAAAGTTATAAAAGAGGTGAGGACATACTGGAGAGAGTTTACCAAAGAATCATTCCAGGCCATGAGGACAACACTCACCCGAAGAGACTCATTCTTGAGCACCAGATCCATGTCCTAGAAGTGCTAATTTCTATTTTGATATGAGCCATCCTGCAGACCCAGCAGGCTCAGATTCCTGAGACTTCATATGGTCAAATGGGAACCCATTGATGCAGCTCCCCCAAAATCCTGCAATGAAAAGGCAGCTTAGTCCCACCTGCTTTGGGCACCTGGAAGCTGCTGTCTCTGTACCAGGGACTCATCCAGGCTTCCTCTCTATTCATGTAAAAAAATGTGGGCCCTTTGGCATATTGTCTGCTCCCTCTGGTTTAGAGTTGTCCACAAACTTGATGAGAACTAAGAGATTCCAGATATGGAATCAAAAAAGAGTTTAACCAGACTGAAACTTCCTGGGTTTTTAATGCTTAGTTTCATTTAACTGAACCATATTTTTCTTTTTTTTTTTTTTTTGTCTTGCGAATTACACTTTTCTTATCCCCACCACTTTTTTTTACTTCAGTTTCCCCTCGTCATCACTTCTTTTATAACACACACACTTGTGTAATTCTCTAGAAATGCTGCTCTGAGGAGTCTAGCATATATGACATGGGGAGAAATAAACTTTAATGCCAATAAAGCAATATGACAAAAACAATCCATTCTTTCTGTAATTAATTTGTAATTTAAGAGATTCCAGTATGAGACAACATTTTCATACCACCACCACTCCCCCACCCCAAAAGAAAGTTTATATGGGTGGATATCTGTCTGGTTTTGTGTATATGTGATTCTTTTCATTTCCCTCAATTAGCCTGTGTAATCTGTTACTTTTAATAAGTGTTTCCACTTTACAGAACCTGTTTTTCCTGGTGGAAAATATAGGAATCAAGACTGGTGGGTTCCCACTCTGTGACCCATCCACAGGAACCTGCACAAGCAATGAGAATGGAGAGCAGTGACCTCTGCACTGTGTCCTGTGGATGTAAAACCTGTCAGAAAAATACAAACTTGGTGCAAGGTGTTTGGCCCTACTGGACCAGGCTCTCACTGTGTACAAGTAAAACTGAATTTTCCAAAGATGCACCACAGAAACAGGTTGAAAATAATTTTAAAACGGATTAATTTGCACTCAGCTCTACTTATGCCAGCTGAGTAGTCTGTTAAATGTAGTTCACATTGTATCTGAACTCATATAAATAATAAAATAATGTTTGTGATGGAGTCTGGATACTCACTGACACTGAACCACAGAAAGATCTCTTGTGGGCTCATCTCTCAGAAAATGAAAATTGGAAACTTCTGTGCCATTATGCATTTATGTATCTTTTATTTCTCCCCATGTAATATTTCTAATATTTTTTATTTTCATTTGCAGAAAAACAGACTTATATGAAACATCTCTGATGCTTCCATGGTAAGTGTACCTCCCCTGTTCCATTGCCATGATATCCCCCTGCTCTCAGAAACACAGACTGTGACTGGCACAGGCAGGTCAGGACTGAATGAACAGGAAAGGATGCCTGACTAGAAAAGCAACTCTTCCAGCAACCATTAGAAACACATAGGTGAACACTCTTTAATTTGTTACTTTCAGAAAGGAAATTGAGAAATTATGGTGAATGTTGAAAGGATTTTGGTTTAATTTTATCTTAATTCATTTTTTGCATCCTCTATCATCCCTCATCTCAGAAGCTAAAAACAAGAAGCCTTGGCTGATACTTTTTGTGTGGTAACAGTCAGCATCATAGATTATATGTAAATGCCTGTGGAATGAACATTTCAGGTCACTGGGATAAAATATTTTCTGGAATTGCCTATTATGTAGTCATTTGAACTAGGAAAAAAAAAAAACCAAAACAAAATAAAAAAGTAATAAAAGAGGTATGGATGTCCTGGAGAGAGTTTACCAAAGGATCATGAAGGGGCTGGAGCATGTCTCCTATGAGGGAAGGCTGAGAGAGCTGGGACTGTTCAGCACAGAGCAGAACAATTTCCCATCTGCTCTGGAAAGCAGCCTGGCTGACTGTAGGAATTGGAAAAACAGAAACCTCCACAGACACTGAAGGATTTGATCTGCAGCCTTGGAAGAAGCTTAGATTGATGTAAAAATACAATACACAGACATTAAGCAGAACAATCACAAACTTCTATTTCTATAGCTGTAGGTGAGAATATGCCTTAAGAAAGTGAGAAACTGTGCTGATAAGATGCTGAAGGGTTACAGTGTAAGGGTGTGGTTGTATGGAATAAACTGAGAGTTTAGAAGTTATAATAGAAGCCAATGTGTGCATGTGAGTTAGAAGCCATTGGACAAAAGTATCTGCAGTGCAGCAGGAGTGAGTAAAGGTGATAGGTTAGAAAAGCAAAATAAACCCTGTGACAACTGTCCATTGGGTTAGAAAGTTCTGTATTGCCTTGTAACAAAGAACTTGTGACTGCTCTTGAGCTATGGCTGAATGCCTGTTCCTCTAAAATCTCCCAGCCCCTGAGAGTGATGTTTATCTGAGCAATAAATCGTTCTTAGCCTGAAAATAGTTCCATCCCTTCCTTTCTAGCAGTCATAGCTGACCTTATTAGCAGAGCCCTAAACTCCATTCCCTGTGGGAAGGGCATGTTCTTCTGAGTGTCAGAGATAAACCAGTAAACAACACCCTAGGAAGCATCAGGGAAATACCTGTCCATCATCCCAAAGGAATTAGGGAGCAAATTAGGGATCTCCTCCTCCTCTTTCCAAAGGAGGAGAAGATCAACAGCCCAGCTGAAGAGCCTTCATCAACACTCAGGTAAGGATCAGAAATCTGTGCTGCAATCAGAAATCTGTGATGAATTGAATGTGAGGATGTGAATTATGATGGCAGAAAGCAAGCAACCATTAAGTCCTTCAGGCAGTTTCCTTAAGAGGGATATTTCCCAGAGAGAAAATAAAGGAGGAGTCTGCCTACCTAATGTGATACAGCCAGTGGGTGAATTCAAGCTTCTTGAGAAACAGCCTGACTGATCACAAGTGAAACTTTTCCTGCCTTTACATATCTGTTAAATGGTGATTTTTACACAACATAAATTCTTTGCTGGGTATCTTTAGTCTTGCATGTTTAAGAATTATTAATAATTATTAATTATTATCACAGTAGAGAGCTGCACATCTGGAACACTGCAGCTGAGGGCTGAGAGCTTTCCAGGAGAGACAGGCTGGGAACAATGGGAGGATGTGCTGTGCTCTGTGTGAAGGGATGGATGGGTTGTGAAAAGCTCTGAGTGACAGCCACCAACAGCTTGGGAGCTAGGGGGGTGAAAATCAAGGATAGACACCTATTGCAGGTGCCTACTCTAGGATAAGGTGGCTCGATATTGCAGTAAGGTAAAACAAGTATAAAGAAATAAAAAAAAAATCAGGCCTGCTCTGTTAAATCAGTGGTTGGCCTTGTCAAGCTAATTCTTGCAAACTTTGCAAATTCTCATGTGAAAGCAACCCTGGTGTGAGCAGTTGTTAGCATAACAATCTATTGCTGAGTAAAAAACAACTTACACCTGCATAAACATTAAATCTATCCCATGAGAACCAGTGAAGAAAATATATAAACAATTGAAGAGTAGAAAGTTTTGGTAGATAAGTAATACCTTTTACTAAACAATAAAGTAACAAGTAAGCTACTTGTAAATAGCTTAGTAGTAACTACTACTTATTACTTGTAAGTAGCTTAGTAGTAACTGCTACTTGTTACTTGTAAGTAGCTTAGTAGTAACAAGTAAGCAACTACATAAAGTAACAAGAAAGCTACCAACCAATTGGAGTCACACAAGAGGTCTGTAAAACTCTATAAAAATGAGTAATGTAAATAAAAAATGGGCTTTTTCCACCATGAAGAAAGTGGAGTCTGGTGTGATTTATTCCCACATCTCAGATTTTGCTGACAGTACTCTCTCGACCCCTAGTGATGCCAAAGGGAGACTGGAATGATTAACTCAGTGTGAGATATCTGTGTTTGTCCTGCTGAATTTCCTGGGCTATCTAAACCCTGCCTTCATTCTCCACCCCTTGCAGGAGAAGAGATGTGCTGGTGCTGACACCATGGCTGGCCCCAATTGTCTGGGAAGGCACCTTCAGCAGAGACATCCTGAATGCTCAATATCTGCAGAAGAACGTGCTCACTGGAGTGGTCACTTTTGCTGTTGAAAAGTATTGGTTTGTCATTTATTTCTTGTCAAATAGTTAAACCCCTCTGCAGTACTGCTCGTGGAGCAGAAGTGAGAAACATTCCAAGACTGAATGTGAGCAGCTGTAGACTGGGAGAACTGTGACATGTCAGTGTCACCTTCCAAAGTAAGGCAGCTGGCTGGGACATTGTTTGAATAGGACAAAAAAATATCCTTGGAAATATAACTAGCATTTTGACCCATTGAAATAGAAATTCTAGCTGCTGCTTCATTTCTAACAAGCTTTCCCTCTATCCTGCACTAAAAAATAGAAAAAATCTGTGAAGTTGAGATTTTATTTGGCTTCTGTAAGAGTTTAAAGGTAAAAATATTAGCTCTAGTAAAAATATTAATCATGCTGTTACAGCTTGTATGTTCTTGGGGAGAAAGTTTTTTGAGTTTCTGACTGAAGAGCTATACTCTATACCCTCTATCTCCACTGGCATCTTAGAGTTACACAGCAACTTCAGGTACTTCAAGGCAATCAAAACTATTTAATTGATAATTTTGACCCTCTCCTATGAAAACAGTCTGAGAGAGCTGGGGTTGTTGATCCTGGAGAAGACAAGTCTCCAGGCAGAGCTTAGAGCCCTTCCTGTACCTAAAGGGACCCCACAGAAAAGGGGAGAAGGATTTTTTACAAAGGTGGGTAGTGATAAAATGGGGGAGAATGGCTTTACACTGAAAGAGGGTAGATTTAGATCAGATATTAGGAAGAAATTCCCCCCTGTGAGGGTGAGAGGCCCTGGCACAGGGTGCCCAGAGCAGCTGTGGCTGCCCCTGGATCCCTGGCAGTGCCCAAGGCCAGGCTGGACAGGGCTTGGAGCAGCCTGGGACAGTGGAAGGTGTCCCTGCCCATGGCAGGGGTGGAATAGAGTGGCCTTTAAGGTCCCTCCCAACACAAACCATTCCATGATTCTCTGTTGATTCTATGATCCTCTCTAGGAAGTTAAAATATTCCACTGCAGAAGGAGTGCCAGGGAGCAGGTAAAAGGGAGGGATGAGAGGGAGGATTTACATTATGGAGTGATACTAGAGAGCAGCACTGGGTGGAAGGCACGTGTTCTGTGAAAAGCTAAAATGTTAATTTAGTGAAAGCTCAATTGGAAATGTGCAGCAGCATGGGGAAGGTCTGAAGGGCAGCAGCTGTGTTACATAAAGAGCACTAACATCATAAGAAGGAGCAACAGATAGAAAAAGACAAAGAAAATGAACTTGAAAAGCTGTCGTTCTTCAGCAGGAGAAGCCTCTCCATTCTTTTCTTTTCCATGTCTCTTAGATATGTCCAGTTCATAGAAGGGTTCATGAGCTCTGCCAACGAGTACTTCCTTGCTGGGCACCCCGTGAATTTCTACTTGTTCACAGACAATCCCGAGAAGATCTCTCACCTTCAGATGGCCCCTGAGAACCACCTGTTTGTCATCCCTGTCCAGAATGGCCCCAGGTGGCAGGACATCTCCAGGAGCCGTATGGACATCATCAGCTCCTACATCCAGAGGCAGTTCCAGCACGAGGTGGACTATCTGTACTCCATGGACATCGACGTCCAGCTCCTGGCACACGTCGGTGTGGAGATCATTGATTCCCTGGTGGCCACCATCAGCTCCTGGCAGGTCACCCCACAGCAGGAGAACAAAGCCTCTGAGGCACACCCTGAGTCACAATCTGCCATCCCCGAGGGACAAGGGGACTTCTACTACACAGCAAGCTTCTACGGGGGCAGCGTGTCCGAGGTCTACAAACTGACCCGCGCCTGCTCTGCAGGGCTGATGGAGGACAGGGAAAATGGCATTGAGATTCCCTGGCACGAGGAGAGCCACCTCAACAGGTACCTCCTGCAGCACAAGCCCACTCGCCTGCTGTCCCCAGAGTACTACTGGGACACAGAGCTGAGCTCCAGCACCATCCGGGTGCAGAGGATGTGCCCTGTGCACCAGCACAGCCAGAGGCAAGCTCTGAAACAAAGACTGTGAGACCTTTCCTCTTCACAGCCCCACTGAACTGAGGGTAATGGGCATTTCCCTATGTTTGTAGGACTGCACACATTTTCTTAGCCCATAAAGTGGATCTTTTTAGCTACAAACTACTAAACCCAGAAATTTCTGTGATTAGCAATTTCATTTTCAAGTTTCTGCTTTTCAGCTGTCCTTTCTGCATGTTTACAAGCACAGGCTTCTTGCCATCCTGAGAACAGCAAAATTGAGAGGGGCATACTCAAAATGACAGTATTTAGGCATCTGAATAAAGTCAGGTTGCAAATTTACAAATGGTCCCCACACATCAGGGTCTGCAATTATACTTGTCTTCTGCTGTCTTATATTGTTTGCTGAAAAGATGTCCTAACAATATGATAATTTAACAATTGGAACGATACATTACTGGCAAGCTTCAATTGAACTCTGTAATTTCTGACTAAATGAAAGCCCCTTCCTCACTGGTCAAGTGATAGAACTATCTGATTAATTAAAAACATGTGTGATTCTACAAATCCTAAATGTATGTGGACCATCAAAAGAAAAATAAATCACACTTGAAGTTTTTCAACTTTCCTTTTTCAGTATTAGCTGTATCTTCAGACATAACAATATTTTAATGATTAAATCATTACATTAAAGCTTTCTATTGCTCTCAGTAGAAATGATAATAGACAAATAACTGAAAATTATGTAGACAAGAAAATATTGGGGCAAACCAATCCTGTCACACAGCTGCAGTCATAACCCTGTGCTGCTGTGGGCCCCTGAAAAGGCCACAGGAGCAAGAGCAAGTCCATCTGTTTTATTCTTGCTTACTCCTGTCATGAATGGGTAACTCAGATTGTCCTAAGAGCCCCTGTCACAGGGGTCAGAAAAAGTGTTTCCATTGAAATATGATGTAAAAATGCAACTTAACTGATGCCTTGAGAAGGCTGACCTAGAACAGAGACTAGAGGAGCTAAGGAATAAAATAGAGATTTATTAGGAGACCTCAATGGATCCACCTTGGGCAGCACAAGAGCCCAGCCAGGGCTGCACCCCAGGTGAACCCAAAATGGTCACAAAATGCCCCACAGGTCACAGGGTCTCACACTTTTGTAAATTTTGGTTCATTTGCATATTGGAGTTCATTGTCCAATTACAGCTCCAGCCCATGAAGTCCCATCCTTCTTGTTTTTCTCCCTTCAGTCCACGTTGTTTCTGCTCTTGGGCCTCAGATTTGGATCATTTGTCCTTGGTCCCCAGCTAGAGAAGGAATTGTTTTGTCTCCCTGCTCTGTGCAGAGAGCTCACCATCCCCTGATATGAAACCCAGACCCCCACATTAAAGCAGCACAGAACCTGAAAAATATAAAAGCTAAAACCTGAGGCATCAAACAAACTTAAGTACAAATGAGAACAGGAGGTAGAGTGGCTGACCCACACTTAGGACACATGAGCAAACCAGGCTATGCAGGAGGTTGAAGTGGATGGCACTACCTCTCATTTGTCTGGGTTATACATTTGTCATAATATCTGTTATGAAAGTGTTACTCTTTGCTCCATAAATCTTGTTTGGTCTTTTAATTGTGTTATCTGTTTTATTGCAATTGTATTCCTTAAGAATGGTTTCCCAGATTTGAAAACAGAACAAGATTACATCATGGTCAAACATGGTTTGTCCAAAGACTGGGCAGTAAAAAGTTACTGGAAAAGGGCCAGACAAGAGGAATCAGGGTGACATGAAGAGTTTTCAGATAAAGATTGGTGTGAAAGTTCAGCTGAAGCTTTCTGGGGAATTGAGTTAGCATACTTAGACAAAAGTAAGAAAATAATTTTAGATTAATGGAATGGGACACAGATTGAGTTGTAAGATTCAGAGAAAGTCAATTCTGGCATGAACCAGCCCTTTTGAATCACTTCAGAAAGCACAAATGATGATGGTCCAATGAAATCATAGTGTTGAATTAGGTGAGGGGGTAAGTTAATATCCTTTTTGCAGCATTTCCCCTCTGTGAGGCTTAATCCTCTGTTGCTATCTGATTTCTCAGTCACTCTCTGCCTCTGCCAAACGGGTTTAACCTGTGAAACTTGACCCCTTGGGAGACAGGACACTGCAAGGGTCCCACTCCCACTTCCTAGTGGAGAACAAAGACCTCCACAGGTTCTACAGCCCCACTCCCCTGGAACATCCTGAGGACTGGAAGATCTCTCTTATCCATGGAGCTTCCTTGCCCAATGCCACTGGAAACTGGAATCAGGTTTCCCAGCCCCTTCACAGGCAGGAGTGGACACACAATAAACAGAGAAGAGCTGAGTTGGCACCTGTGGAAAAGGACTACCAAATGCTCTGCCTTAGTAGCCCTCATCCAGGTAAGAAAGTTTGGCTGATCCTTGCACTGTGCAAGTTCATGCCTTGTGCTGGGGTCAAACCTGGCCAGGAAAGAGGGGTAATGGGGTGGGTCATGGCAAAATGTACTGCAACTGCATGAATGGAACAAACTTCAGCAGAGTTCTGTACCTGGACCAGAGCAGGACAGATTAGGCCAGAGTTAATGTAATTTTCTATTATTTCCATTCAGTCAAACACCTGGCTGCCAGGGGTGGTATAATAGAGAGTCCGTACTAAGTTGCAATTCAACTTTCAAGACAGTATAAAGATTTGTTGTGAGATTTAGCCTTACTAGCTTCCAAAATCTAATTCCACTGGTAATAAGAAATCAGTCTGTAAAGGATAACAAATGGTTTGGCCTCCTGGACAATCTGACACACATCATCAGGCCTGCTGCAATGACAAGGCCTTCTAAAATCAGAGCTGGAATGGGTTGTGGATTGTTGGATCATGCCCTTTTCTGACCCAGAGATGGGGCAACTGAGAGGTGTTTTAAAAACTTTTATTCCATTTTCAGTCTCATGTGAAAGGTGAGACAATACAGATGTTAGAATTCACACCATCACAATCAGAAGCCAACTATTTCCTAATAACACTTTAAGTGTAATTTTTCCTAATACACCTTGTTTATCGGCCTATTAGTTTTTGCCACACCATGTTGTAAATGTTTTAAAGCCAAACATCTAAAATTACCCCTTGTGGGTCCCACTACAATGATCTTTCATAGTTCTATTTCTCCAGAGTATCCAGTCTTATTTGCAAGGCCATCCTTTGAAACTTGTTTCTAGTTCCATTTCTCTCTCAACAATGTCTGTCCTGTTCCATGGCATTTCTAAGTCAGCATTTCTTATCTCCAGGTTTGCACACAGATGCAGACTGTGTGAGCCTTCTGTCAGGCTTGGAGAATTCTCTACAAATCCATTTCCCACAGTGGATGTTGTAACTCAGTCCTGTGGTATTTCCTACCTCTGGTACAGGAAGAGCTACAAGGACCCAGCAATGAGGATGTGTACAGGTGACAGTGAGTGGTTCTGCTTGAGAGGAAGGAACAAAGAACTGACACAATCTGTCAGGCCAGGCAGTGAGCTGGGACATGTCACTGAGTTACAAGGAGATAATGGAGGAAAGTTACAGAAAGTTAGAACAGAAAGTTAGAACACAAAGTCTCCATGACTCCTTGTGGGAATCAGAAAAACAGAAACTTCCATAGACACTGAAGGATTTGATCTGCAGCCTTGGAAGAAGCTTAGATTGATGTAAAAATACAATATACAGACATTAAGCAGAACAATCACAAACTTCTATTTCTATAGTTGTAAGTGAGAAAATGCCTAAGAAATATTAAGAAAGTGAGAAACTGTGCTGATAAGATGCTGAAGGGTTACACTGCAAGGGTGTGGTTGTATGGAATAAGCTGAGAGTTTAGAAGTTATAATAGAAGCCAATGTGTGCATGTGAGTTTGAAGCCATTGGACAAAAGTATCTGCAGTGCAGCAGGAGTGAGTAAAGGTGATAGGTTAGAAAAGCAAAATAAACCCTGTGGCAACTGTCCATTGGGTTAGAAAGTTCTGTATTGCCTTGTAACAAAGGACTTGTGACTGCTCTTGAGCTATGGCTGAATGCCTGTTCCTTTAAAATCTCCCAGCCCCTGAGAGTGATGTTTATCTGAGCAATAAATCATTCTTAGCCTGAAAATAGTCCCAGCCCTTCCTTTCTAGCAGAGAATGATAGCTCCTAAGCCAGGAACCAGGATGCATTTCAGAGCTTAAAAGAGAATTGAAGAGGAGAAATTAAACTGGTCATTTCCTCATGTTCCTTAGCAGGCCACACCACCTAGAAAAAATGTCCAGGATCTTTTCAGCTCCACGTGCTTGTCCACACAGACTCTGCAAAGGAAAAAATTTGCATCCAGATATCCAGTTTTGTCATTTTGTTAAACTGAACGGACTAGGGCAATGCATGAGTAAAAGTTATGGTCCATGCTTTCCATGGGAATAATTTATTTTCTGCTTGTTTGTCTCCCTATTAAAAGTCATGCCACTTTCAGAAATCCTTGTCTTTTAACTGACATTAAGAGAGTACTGGCACTGTAAGACAAAGGCTCATGAAGCCTTAAAAGTTCTTGAAGGAGAATGAAGATGTAAACTGCTCCTCATGGCAAAATAAATATTAAAATTGGTGCATTAAATTGGTGCTGTTTCATAAATAAGGTTGTACACTCTAGTTAGAGCCTTTACAAATCTATACAAATCAATTACAAACTTCTTTATCCTTGCAGAAATATGAAATACAGGTGGATTTGCAGTCAGGGAACACAAGAGAGGAATCATGGCTTGTTGCCTTCAGAAGTCAGGTTCACTCCCTGGCAGACTCTGTCATCCAAGTGTTTGAAGGAAATTCAGAGTGATGCATCCAAAAGAATTGCCAAGAATGAGTTTTCTCACTGAGGGAACAGGGGGCTGTGCATTTTAATTGGCACCTGGGGGAGGAGAAGGCACGTAGCTGAACCTGTCCAGGGCAGTGGAACACTGACAGAGCAGAGCAGAGCAGCTGGTGAATGCAGGAGGACTGGCTGTGGGTGGGACAAGTGCCAAGCTGATAAGGTGGAGCAGGCCAGGAAGTCAGAGATGAATCAAGATGGATCAGTTTGGGATGACCTAGCCTCTAGCATGGTAAATCAATGGCTCAACATGGAAATTATGGCCTCTAAATAGAGATTCATGCTGTGGGTCAGGTTTGACAGGACCAGGGCACAGCAAATCCAGGCTTCTAAAAAATTGTTACGGACATGGCTAAATAATGAGTGGGAATGGATGTACCAGAATAGGGTAGCAATCTTTACACTGGGGTAGTGGGCAAAAAATGAAGCCAGAGCAGGTGATGCAGAAATGAATATAAGGAGACAGAGGTCAGCCTTACCACACTATTCTCCACTGCCAGTGAATTTTGCAGCTGTTTACAAAGCCATCTCCAGAAACACCTCCAGCAGTGTTTGTGACACAGTTCTGCAACTCTGCTGAACCACCCCCACACAGCCTCCCCCAGCTCCTCCTTCCACAGCAGCAGCTCCAGCACTTGGCATTCCTGGGTCTCCAGGTGGTGCCTGCAGCACAAATCCAGCAAATCCAGGCTGCTGCTCCCATCTGCTGCCCAGAGTGTTCATTGCAAGCCTCTCCCTGCCTGTGAGCCAGCAGCAACAGCAGCAGCTTGAAACAATCTTCAGGGGTGCTCTGCACAAGGGAGAACTTAATCAGAAGTTACACACTATGGATGTGATGCCTCAGGTTTTAGCTTTTCTATTTTTCAGGTTCTGTGCTGCTTTAGTGTGGGGGTCTGGACTTCATTTTCGGGGATGGTGAGCTCTCTGCACAGAGTAGGGAGACAAAACAATTCCTTCTCTAGCTGGGGACCAAGGACAAATGATCCAAATCTGAGGCCCAAGAGCAGAAACAATGTGGACTGAAGGGAGAAAAACAAGAAGGATGGGACTGCATGGGCTGGAGCTGTATTTGGACAATGAACTCCAATATGCAAATGGAGCAGAACTTCTGGAAGTGTGAGACCCTGTGACCAGTGGGACATTTTGTGACCATTTTGGGTTGTGCTGCCCAAGGTGGATCTATTTGAGGCCTCTTAATAAATCCCTACTTTATTTTTTAACTCCGTCCACTCTCTGTTCTAGATCAGCCTTCACAAGGCCTCAGATGTACCAGATCAAAGATGTCTCAGTGCTGTCAGACATCAGGAAACTCTTGGTGACAGCATGTGACTGAATGAGCCTGAGGAGCAGGCTTGGCATGAATTAATGTAGAAACACCTCCCTCGACCTGCTGGCTGTCAGATTAATCCCTTTTGTGACTCAGAGATGGGGTAATTGAGAGGCCTTTAAAAACTTTTATTCCATTTTCAGTCTTATATGAAGGGTGAGACAATACAGATGTTATAATTCACGCCATCACAATCAGAAGCCAACTATTTCCTAATTACAATACACTCTAAATGTTTATTGGCCTATCAGCTTTAGCCACCCCATGCTGTAAATGTCTTAAAGCCAAACATCTAAAATTACCCCTTGTGGGTCCTACTACAATGCATCTTTCATAGTTCTATTTCTCCAGAGTATCCAGTGTTATTTGCCAGGCCACAGCTGGCAATGTTTTTATCCAGACCAGGATGAAATTGGCCTTGTGGGCTGCAAGCATGCATTGCCAGGTCATGCTGAGCTTCCCCATTCCCAAAGCCCCAGATCCTTCTCCTCAGGGTTAGTGTCAGTTCATTGTCACTCAGATTGTTCTTGTGCTGGAGATTGCCCTGACCCACATGTGGGGCCTTGCACGTGGCCTTGTTGATCATGAGATTGGCACAGGCCCATCTCTCAAGCCTGTTCAGATCCCACTGATGCCTTGAGAAGGCTGACCTAGAACAGAGACTAAAGGAGCTAAGGAATAAAATAGGGATTTATTAGGAGGCCTCAATGGATCCACCTTGGGCAGCACAAGAGCCCAGCCAGGGCTGCACCCCAGCTGAACCCAAAATGGTCACAAAATGCCCCACAGGTCACAGGGTCTCACACTTCCAGAAGTTCTGCTCCATTTGCCTATTGGAGTTCATTGTCCAAATACAGCTCCAGCCCATGGAGTCCCATCCTTCTTGTTTTTCTCCCTTCAGTCCACGTTGTTTCTGCTCTTGGGCCTGAATTTGGATCATTTGTCCTTGGTCCCCAGCTGGAGCAGGAATTGTTTTGTCTCCCTGCTCTGTGCAGAGAGCTCACCATCTCCTAATATGAAACCCAGACCTACCCACTAAAGAAGCACAGAACCTGAAAAATAGAAAAGCTAAAACCTGAGGTATCACCTCTGTATGAATTGAGGCTGAGCTCAGCTCAGCAGGGGCACAAGTGCCTGGCACTGAGGAGCCCAGAACTGAGCTCAGCACTCCAGGTGTGCCCTCACCAGTGCTGAGTTGTGGGCAAGGATCACTTTTCTGACCTGTCTCCAGCTGGACAATGAACTATTGACCACAATTCTTTGACTGTGACCATCCAGCCAGTTCCTTACACACCAAGACATCCATCCATCTCCAGTCTAGAGACAAGTCTCTCAGATGATTTGCACAAGTCCAGGATGCTGATGCCTGTTAACCTTCCTTGGTTAACCACTTCTGTCACCCTCTCACAGAGGGCTACTGTGGGAAGTGGATTTGTAGAGAATTCTCCAAGCCTGACACAAGGCTCACACAGTCTGCATCTGTGTGCAAACCTGGAGATAAGAAATGCTGACTTAGAAATGCCATGGAACAGGACAGACATTGTTGAGAGAGAAATGGAACTAGAAACAAGTTTCAAAGGATGGCCTTGCAAATAACACTGGATACTCTGGAGAAATAGAACTGTGAAAGATGCATTGTAGTGGGACCCACAAGGGGTAATTTTAGGTTATTGGCTTTAAAACATTTACAACATGGTGTGGCAAAAACTAATAGGCCAAAAAACACTCATAGTGTATTGTAATTAGGAAATAGTTGGCTTCTGATTGTGATGGTGTGAATTCTAACATCTGTTTTGTCTCACTCTTCACATGAGACTGAAAATGGAATAAAAGTTTTTAAAACACCTCTCAGTTGCCCCATCTCTGGGTCAGAAAAAGGCATGATCCAACATGACCTGTCAGGGTCTCAGAGGTCGAGGTGACCCCAGTATGTGTCAGAGTCTCTTCCTCCCCAGCCCGGCAGCTGAAGAAGGAGTCAGGAGTCTCTGTCTGCAGTTTCCAAGGTTGTTTATTTTCTCTTATCTAGTACATTCTCTTCCTGACCCGCCATGATCTGCCTGGCAGGCCAGACAGAGGCACTCTCCCCACCTTCAGGGTGGTGTTGTCTTTTTATACTATACACTACCTAGACATTATTTACAGTTATTTTCCAATACCTATCACCTATGTTACACAGTCTGTCCCTGCTCTAGACCAATCCAAAAGTGCCAACATCACCTAGAAGATGGAGGCTAAGAAGAAGGAGAAAGGACAGGACACACCCAAATTCCTCTATCTTGGCCCACAAACCCCTACTCTAAAAACCCCAAAATTCTACTTTTGTACTTTGTAACAAACTAACTATCACTCTACTTAACTTTTGTGGCTTGTGCTTCCTCATATAAAGTTGGTAATTTTTTCCATGGGTTGAAATCAAAGACACAGGGGTCTTTGGCTTTGTGCCAAGGCCTCTGAGCCCCCTGCCAGGGTCTTGAGCCATCCAGGACAGCCAGAGGGATGTCCTGGGTTCCAACAGCTACCAAATTTGTCAGGTACAGTTTGCCTTTAGTGAAGCCATGCTGGCTGTCACTCACCACCTCATTATTTTCCATGTACCTTTGCACAGTTTCCTGGAGCTCCAAGATTTTGCCAGCCAGTGCAGTGAGACTAACTGGCCTGTAGTTCCCTGTGTCTTCCTAATATCCCTTTTATAATATTTGGGTTATGTTTCCCCTTTTCCAGTCCATGGGAACTACACTGGACTGCTGTGACTTCTCAAACACGATGCACAGTGGCTCAGCCTCTTCCTCTGTCAGGGCCGGGAGGACCCAAAGGTGTATCTTACCAGACCCCCTGGGCATGTGAGCCTTCAGGTTTCTTAAATGTTCAGACCCAGTCTTGTTGTACAGCACAAAGTTCTTCATTTTCCTAATTGCTGCTTTTACCTTCTGCAGCTCACGTGGTGTGTCTGGAACACTTGCAGGTGAAGAATGAGGCAAAAAAGTTCTTGGGTACCTCAGCCCCATATCCTGCCTGACAGGATCCACATTTACCCTGGTCCTTCTTTTATTACTGCTTTTTATTTCCTGTTTTATTCCTATAGAAGTTTCTTTTGTTACCCCTGATGTCCTTGGCCAGATTTACATCTTCCAGTGGTCTATTAAATACGCCTGGGTGAATCTTACAGCCTCCAACAGTCAAATTCATCAAAGATCCTTTGTTACTGTCTTCCCAGGCAAATGTGGAGGAACTTTCAGATGGGATTAAGTCAAAAAGCTGGAACAGATTGTGTTCTGTAGGACAGACACTGACACTCTGCCCTAAATACACTTCTTCCTGCTGTGCACTTCTGCATCCACTTGCCCCACACAGTTAATTCAGGCAAATAGGAATTGTTCTCTTGTCTGCCTGGTGGCCTCTTACATGTGAGCATGTTTAAGGCCATTTTCCTGGTCTGTACCCAGAGATTTTGTTTTCTCCACACAGCAAAACATCAGAAGGAACACACTGCAGATGCACATTGAAGATTCTCTGTGAAGAGCTGCAAAGGGTGTGGGATGTGTGGTTAACAACAGAGTAGAGCACAGATGACACTGACTTCCACAGCTCCATTGGCTGAACAAAACCTTGGTTTCGGTAAGTTTTAATCCAGTGTAATATTCTAAGGAGGAAAAGGAGGAAGGGAGGCATGGATGGGGTATTTCTATCCACCATGGAACCATGATGGACTCAGCTAGAGGAGTGGGCAACAAAAATTGGCACAGCTTGTGGTGGAAAGACCAGCAGAAATGTACAGCACAAGGGCAGGTGGTCGAGATGGCTTTGAAGGCTGAGGGTGTCAATGAAAAGGCCACGGTGCTTGATGAAATAACACTTGTCAGTGGTGTAGCAAATGTAGGTGCAGCAGGATACAGGCATGTCTGAAAGTGGATAGGCAAAGCCAGAACAACAGAACAACACATGGACAATTCTGGAACAGTGATCTAGTGACAAAGGTCAGGAATAACACCAGAGCCAAGTGTGTTCACGAGAGGAGAAGCTGCTTTGACAGGTTTGGAAAGGCCACATGCACAGGTTAACTCAGATGTGCTGAAATGAGTCAGCAAAGGGATAAAAAAATGGGTAAGGCCAGAGCAGATTTAATGGGGGGAGTAGAGAAAGAAAAGGATGAGGAATATATACAAGGCCAATGGATAGAAGAGTTACTTGGGAAGGGAAATTCCATCAGTCCAAACATTCCCTTTCCTCCTTCTTCTCCCACTTCATAACTGCACATGATGTCCTGTGGTGTGGAATATCCCTCTGTCCCAGCTGGGTTTCTGTTGGGATGCTGGGGGACACAAGACAGATGATGGACTTTGCACCTGGTTAACACAAGAGATTTGATAACAGGATGCCTTGGCAAGAGCTTTGACAGAACTTTGAGAATTAAATCAACATTGCAAGAAGATCAAATCAGAAGGGTTTACCAGAAGAAGAAAATTACATCAGACTTGGGCAAGCAAGAGATGTTTAAAATGCATGTTTGTTTATGTGATCTTTAACCCAGTCATTGCAGTAGAACATTACTAGCCTCTCTAAAATAGTACATAAATGTTTGTATCCCACAATAAAATCAGATTCTTTGACCACCTCAAAGTCTTCCCCATCTCTCCTCATCGCCGAAAGGTTTCCTTCACCTTCCTGGCCAGCAGGGCACTGTGAGGAGCAGAAAAGGCCTTGGCTCTGTGCAAGCACAGCTCAGCAATGAAAACCTCTGGTGTTTACATGGAGATTCTGGGGAGAAAAAGGGGATCAGTATATTGTTAGGAGAGGAAATATTTTCATCTACTTCTTTATGTACAGGTAATGGTGAGAAAGAGGAGGTTTGGTCTCAGTGTTTCCAAGACACTCAATGGTGTTTTGCTATCACTGTGCCAGCCATCAAGGTGAGAATATAAAGAGATAATAAAACTACAAAGAGCAAAGGGTGCAAATGAGAGATTTCAGACAAACCCAGGAGTCTGAATTCACTCAGTTTTGCACTATGAGATACAGGAGGACATCCTGCCCTGCTTGTTCCATTAGAGGTATTTTTGTTTTACACTAGAGCATGTGTTTTTGAACTTTTGAGCAATAGCTTTAGTTAAAGGAACTTACACCAGCCAGGAATAGTACCCATGATCTGTCTCTTGCTGGGAAGTGATTCTTGCTTCCCTTTGGTCCTTGCTCCTGGGATTTGTTAAACTCTGGGCAGAGGTAAACCAGACCTCTTAGGAGGCAGTGCATGTTGGCCTCATGAACACAATGCAATGTCCTGACAGCCCCTGGAGCTGTTCTGAAGTTTTTAAAAACTCCTAACTTTCTCCAGCTCTGATGTTACAAGGGTGTAGCATCAAAGGAGAGGAGTATTCCCAGTCTCATCTAGATTTGTGTTGATGTGATCCTGCCATTCCTTCAGAAAAGGAAACATTTGTGTTAGGTAAAAAGCTAAGAGCAATTAGCTGGAGCTAACAAGGACTTCTGCAATTAGACTCACTCCTGAGATTCAGAACTTTCCTAGCTGGTGATTGGCCCTATCCCCAATTCTCTACAGCCCAGTATCTCCTCTGGGAGAGCCTCAGCTAAACACAAAGGCCTAGTTAAAACTTGGTGAAACTCTAATGCCTTGGGACATCTGCACTCTGTGTCTTGGAAAGAAACTTCATTGAGAAGAGGGAATAGGCAACCAGGGATGTGAGCAAGGGCACAGGGGAAGAGCTGGAGAAACTGAAAGCCATAGGTAAACTTAAAATATCAATGACTGCAGACATGCTGCAGTTAGCTCCTGATCCGTCCCAATTTAAGTTCAAAATAATCTGCTCATTAACACAAGAGTTATTGTCTTGTTTCAGAGCAGGTTTGCTGTGGGACCTGAAGCATCACACCCATTATGTCCAGGGCTGATGACAGAGGTCAGTTCTGTTGGCAAATGGGCTGTCAGCAAGGCAGATCTGCAAGGTCACAGAAAGACAGAAACTCCTGAGATGGAAGGGACCTGCCAGGACCATCCAGTCCAGCTCCTGGCCCTGCACAGGACAGCCCAAGAGTCACAACACATTTCTGACAGCATTGTCCAGACCCCTCTTGAGCTCAGATGGACTTGGTGCTGAGCCCACTCCCCTGGGGAGGCTCTTCCAGTGCCCAACCACCCTCTGGGTGAAAATGTTTTTGTTGATATCCAACTTAAACCTCCCCCCAGTCAGCTCCAGCCATTTCCTCAAGTCCTGTCACTGTCATGAGAGTGAAGGGATGGACACCTGCCCCTCACTGCCCCTCAGGAGGATGGTGAAAACCACAATGAGGTCTGACCCCAGGTCCTCTCCTCCAGGCCTACAGAACTCTACAGTTTCAAGAAACTTCTCCATTGGAGTAGCAAACATGGTCACAAAATATGTCATTGTCCAGTGGAGGGCTTCAGAGATAATGAGAATCCCTCTTGAGAGCCAGGCTGAGTTGGCTGGGCCTGGTCAGCCTCGAGCAGATTGAGAGGGGATCTTATCCCCATGTAAAAGTATCTGCAGGGAGGTTGTCAGCAATGAGGAGAGACAGGGAAGACTGATTCAGTGATCAGAATCCAAATTTATTGTGGGATACAAACACTTATATACTATTTTAGGGAGGCTAGTAATGTTTTACTGCAATGATTTGGTTAAAGATCACATAAACAAACATGCATTTTAAACATCTCTTGCTTGCCCAAATCTGATGTAATTTTCTTCTTCTGGTAAACCCTTCTGATTTGATCTTCTTGCAATGTTGATTCAATTCTCAAAGTTCTGTCAAAGCTCTTGCCAAGGCATCCTGTTATCAAATCTCTTGTGTTAACCAGGTGCAAAGTCCATCATCTGTCTCGTGTCCCCCAACATCCCAGGAGGTTGTGTAGCAGGGCATTCCCCCCACAAGAGCTCATCTGTTGTTTGTCACACGGTCAGATAACTCAAATAAGCTCTCCTGTAGAGAGTTACTTTGGGCCCACAGTTATTGGTTATTTTGGGGTTAATACTGGTCTGGCATCTCCCAGCTGCCCAAAAACACCTTGCTGTTGGAGTGAGACGCTCAAGACAAGCTGGATTTCTGACAGACAGGCACATCATTTTACAAACTTTATATAAGCCACACTAAACCTTCACAAAGCAGAAATCTTCTGTACAGAATTTACAGAATCACAGAATGACCAGCTTGGAAGAGACCTTCAAGATCATCGAGTCCAACCCAGCCCCAACACCTCAACTCAACCCTGGCACCCAGTGCCACATCCAGGCTTTGTTAAACACACCCAGGGATGGAGACTCCACCACCTCCCCGGGCAGGACATTCCAGAACTTTATCACCCTTTCCGTGAAAAACTGTTTCCTAATACCCAACCTAAATTTCCCTTGGTGCAGCTTGAGACTGTGTCCTCTCATTCTGTCAGTTGGTGCTTGGAGAAAGAGACCAACCCCACCTGACCCCAGCCACCCTTCAGGGAGCTGTAGAGAGTGATAAGGTACATTCCATGGAAATGTCTGGAGTTTCTCCCATGAGTAGGGACAAGGCTTTGTGGTTGCACCCATGAGGTTAAGTTAAGGAATCTGTACTTTATCATCACTTAAGTGCTAAGTTCCATTTGATTCCTGATTAATTCTATTTCTTTTGCTATCTTTAGTATAACTACCTTGATATAGTGCTGTTTTATGTTATGCTGTAATCTACTAGTAGATCTTTAGGTTTACACTGTGGAGTAAGTAAATCTGATTAAGATCTTTCATCTGCTATCTCTTGTCTCTTTAATAAATAATTCATTTTCATGAACAGACCTGTTTTGCCATCAGTAAAAGTTGCAGGCCAGAGTGATTAAGTGAATTTAAACTGTTTCCAAAATCTGAGGCTGAGGCAAGACTTGTCTGAAACTCCCCCTCACCCTATGGCAGGGGGCCAATGTTTTTTTTAAAAGGTATAAAGAAAATTTTATTTTAAAAAAATTAAATCATAAAATTAAATAAAATAATTTAAAAATCTATTATGATATTAAAAATATAAAAATAAAAATTAATATTAAATGTTTTTCTTTCTATTTAATTCAATAACCTTTCTTATTCTAAATAAATTTTTATATAGAATATATTTTTAATAATAATTTTAAACATATATATTTCACAAAACCAAAAAATAAAATACAATAATTTTACATTAAAAACATCTACAAATATAATACAAAAACTTTTATATAGCTAACAATCTATAAAACCACTAAAAAATTATAGACACCTCTATAAAAAACATATATTAAAAACAAAAAATAAAAAAAACCCTGTTTTCCTTCCAACCTAAAAACAAATAACAAAACCAACCTAACCTCTACCTCAGCCCAACCAAACCAAACAACTCCTACCACAAACCCAAACTTTTTTTTGCTCTGCTCAGCCAAAGGTGAAAGGCACCAGGCAGAAACTGATGCACAGGAAATTCCACCTGAATATCAGGAAGCCTTTCCCAGGATATTTGAGATATTAACACAAGTCTGCCTTAGGCTGAGTCAAGGCTGGCAAAGGAGATCCTGAGCTTTGTGTGGGTTGGTTTATCTTTATGCTGGGGCAGTTTGGGCACATAAATATCAATCATTTGGAATGTGATCTGACTCCAGAGCCTGAATTCCCACCACAGCCAAAACTAATCAAAAGTTAATAAAATCTGGTGATCAAATCTGCTGAAAAGTGTAGCAGGCATCTCTAGGCCACTGTGACAACTTCAAATTTGGTTAATCTAATGACAAAAATATTATTTCATATTATTAAATATTATTTCTTTAATGATAAATTAAATGTTTAGCATAATTTTACATGTCCAGGAGTGCTGTGCCTGCCTCACAAATGCCATTCCAAAATCATGAGTGCCTCTTGCAGCAGCTGTGGCTCTCAGTTGTATGTCAGAAGTGTCATTCCTAATTATTAGGAATCCATGCTAAAAATCACTTGATAGATGTCAAAACCATTGTTCATAGAGTACATGTGGTAAGTCCAAGGTGAAACAAACTGTTCCCGAACAACAGAATTTCTAAATTTTTCTTAAAATCTCAATTTGTCCAACTTTTTACAATTACCCCTGAATCACTGCTCCTTATCTTTGGTACAGTGAAAGCAAAGATATAATTTAAACATCAATCCTGCCCTTCATTATAAGAAAAAATAATTAAACATCCCCTCAGTATAAATCCTTCAAGTCATATGGTACATTATTTTCTAATTACATCAACAGTGATGGAAAATATGTCTCAAATACACTTTTATATTTTAAATCAGAGATGAGATTTGAAAATATGATTAATTAAATCTTTTATTGGTGGCTCATTTTCTTTTTTAATTAATGCTGAAAAATATTCTATATTTTTCTGGTTTAATAATTTTTTTGGTACAAAATAAGATGTGATTAAAAACAAACATGTCAAGCTTCTGCAAAAAGTTATACCTTATAATTTTTCCATGGAATTACAAACTCTCAAGATAAAAAATTAATATGACATCAAATTAAGAACACTGTACTTTTATGATATTTCTATTTACAATTATTTCCAGGAATGAAGAATTAATTTAAGGAGTAATTCATGTCCGTAACTTTCCAATATCATTCAAATTTTGAAGATTTAATATAAAGAATTTTATTAACAGTTACAGAGCTTTACAGTGGTTAGCTTCTTCAAATGGCCAGACTTGGTCTAAAATGTTTAAAACAATTACTCTAAAATTAAAGAAATATCTTGGAGGCAGTGGGGCAGGAATGCAATTTTGCACACCTCTTTTTTTTTTTTTTCCAATAACAATCTCAGAATCAATAATCAGTACTCATTAATTTCCTGGGCTCCACATTATAGCCTGAATTATGTCCTCTCCTTTCCCCAAAGAAATTTACTAAACATTTTCAGGAAATAAATGCAAATGGATGAAATCTTATCTTCTCAGTTCTTTCAGTAAAATCAGGCTCCTGAATATTACTCTTCTGTTCAAAAAGTCAGAAGTACGTAAAACAAAATTTTAAAGTTTCTGAAAAATAGTAAGGAAAAGAAAAAGAAAAAAAAAGGTTTGCTTATTCAAGAATTTCTTAAATATGTGGAAGAAGTTTTCTTCCAAAATGTTAACATAGCTTCTAACACTCCCTCTTACAGCTGAAATTCTCCACTCTTTTCCCTCTTTCATCCCCAAAAGCTGAAGTGAAATTAATTTCACCAAACAAGAATTTAGAGTGAAAAATACCACTACAAACACCTGAAACACCCCAAATATTCTATTTCATTTCCTCACTAAATTCGTTTTTCTCCATTTTTTCTTCAGGGCTCCTTTCACCTCCTTATTCCTCAAACTGTAAACGATGGGATTCAGTAAAGGAGTCACCACAGAATAAGAAAGTGAGAGGAATTTATCCACAGAGGCGCAGTAGGTGTATTTTGGCCGCAGGTACATGGAGCCTGCAGTGCCATAAAACAGAGTCACAACCACGAGGTGTGAGGAGCAAGTGGAAAATGCTTTCTGCTGGCTCTCAGCTGATGCCATGTGAAGAATCGTGGAAATTATCCAAAAGTAGGAATAAATGATGAGTAAGAAAGGGCTCAGAATAGCAAAGACAGCCAGCACAATGACCTGGAGCTCTCGTGGGAAGGTGTTGCCACAGAGCAGGTCCAGCAGGGGCTGAATCTCACAGAAGAAGTGGTCGATGGCAGAGCCACACAAGGGTGAGCTGAACATTATGAGGGTGTGAACTAAACCCACAGCAGCCCCACAAAGGTAACTCCCAGCAACCAGGCTCCTGCAGACCCTGCTGCTCATGATAATTGTGTAGTGCAAGGGGTAGCAAATTGCAAAATAACGATCAAGGGACATGGCAGCCAAGAGAAAACATTCAGCAACTCCAAAGAAAAGGAAGAAAAACATTTGCATTGCACATCTTGTCTTGGAAATAAATACTGTTCCCACCATCAGGTTCTCGAGAATGGTTGGGATAATGACTGATAAATAGCAGATATCCAAACAGGACAGCTGGGTAAGGAAGAAATACATCGGGGTGTGAAGGGTGTTATCACTGTTTATTGTGAAAGCTATCACTGTGTTAGCCATCAAGGTGAGAATATAAAGAGATAATAAAACTACAAAGAGCAAAGGGTGCAAATGAGAGATTTCAGAAAAACCCAGGAGTCTGAATTCACTCAATCCACTGAGGTTCCCAAGGATCATCCTTCTTTGCCTTGTAGAACTCTCTGTTTTAGATGAAGCTGCAAACAGCCAGGCAAACCTGCAATCAATATACAACTGCCTGCTTGAACAGACAAAAAGATGAGCAGAATTTAGAAACTATACAGATTTTGAAAAGATCTTCTGAACAGATTATAAAAGTTTCTAAAGAAAATAAGGCAGTCTTACGTATTTATTTTTGTCTCTATTTTTGACAGAATTTTCTTTCATAGCATTGCCTTCAAAGTTTGCATATTCACTACTGTCTTCAAGTGCTCAGCTACCTTTTTTACCCTGTGGAAAAAGAAAAAAAAATTATGGCAGATATTTTTTTATAGACTAATCAGTTCAAGTCCCAAAATCATCAGTAGCAACATTTGAATATAACACAGGTAATTTCTCTGTTACCTGTTGTGGAGTGTGGTGGAAGAAGAGGAAGGGGAAAAAACCCTAAATTATGAGGTCTTCAGAAAAGTTTCAACTCTGAACACTCTGCAGTGAAGCAGAAGAGAGGCTTTTCCACAGCTCTTTATACTGTATATATATGTATTTATAAAGTCCACTGAGACTGGCTAGTGCTGATTGGAGCAATAAGGGATTAGAGGTTGGATAAGGAGTTAGTTAGAGGTTGGATAAATATGATGCATCAGTATGAGATGACTCACAGCCACCTCTAGTTTTACATAACTTGGAAAGCATTTCTATATAAACCCAGATATCCTACAGAAATATCAAGATCTGGTTTTACTTTGCAGTAATTACTGTTATTTTAATGCAGACAAATCAGTGACAGAGTTGCCACACAGGCTTACCATACTTCTGCTTTCTCAACAAAATTTGAAGGTGAAGCAAAGATGCAGTCCACATTCATCTGGGGATAAGGGACAAAATATTCACTCATTAACAATCTTAATTTTTATTGTATCCTATTAAAAGATCTTTTTTATTTAGCTGTTGTTTGGTTTATTGTGTGGCTTCTTACTCAGATCCATCAGCAATCCCACATCATCTCTCTCACCACAATGCCCCTTTCAATGCCAAAGAGGTTGATTAAAAGTTGAATTACTGGCTGATACTCACATTTCCAGTGTTAAGACATCTCATTCAGTCTGATCCTTTTCCCCCTGGCTGTAGGACTGTCTTTGCCCATTTTATCCTCAGTCATTGACTGTAGAGTGACCTCTTCATCACAGTCATATCCTGTGAACAGCAGAAAGTGATTTTGTAGAGAAGAATCACCTAATGTGATGTAGGTGTCTTCTGTATGGTGACAGCTTGAAAGTGCAGTATCTTTGTTTAATTAAATAGAAACATAATAAAGACAGAAATTATTATCCACAAAGGAAAATCTCTGAGAAATCTGAAGGACCTGTCTGTGATGGCATGATGTGTTCTCCCATCCTTTCCTGCCTCTCCTGCACCATTCATTAGAAAACAATAAAACCAGAGTTAGGCATGAGTTATGCACATGTTCTTTCCTCCTGCAAAACCTTTAAAGCCATTTTCCTGTTTCTCTTTGTAGTTTGTCTGCACATCAAATTTTTATCCCTTAATTTAGGCAAGATCAGGCCCAAGACCATGAAAGGTCAAAACATAACAGATTGAAATAGATATGCAAGTGGTCTGTAGGTCTTTCTTTACACTTTGTTCTAACAGGACAACTAGAGAAAGAGTTGTGTTGTACCTAAACAATGAGAAGAAAATAACTGACTCCTACAACTGCAGCAGTCAATACCCACCAGACTCTTTTCCTCTGGGAACACAGATGGAAATACTTAAAAATTGTGATGTGGCTTTTCCAAAAACATTAACCACAGGTTTCTCCTACTGGCAGGCGAGCTGCTTTATTTTATTTCATTCTTCTGTCTCTTCTTCCAGATGCTATTGTCCTCTGGCACTTACACAGGTAGGACTTCTCTTTCAGGGAGACTTATCAGCCTATGAAGTAAATTGATTCTTGGAATAGAAGATCAATTCCAAGACATCTTTTTAATCTTGAAAAAAAAATCTGCTACACCTGAAACATGCCTGGGACCAATGTTATTTCCTGGGGCACAATCCACATTTTTTAGTACCTTTTGCATGGTACTGTGGAGAATGTGTGGGATTATCTGTGTTCACTAGGTAATTCTTTCCTGGAATGGGCCTCATTCAGAGAATGACAGCCTGAACTCAGATATTAAACTCTGGTTTAGGGTTATTTATCAAATCTCTCTATTCTCCATGTGTTGGGTGTGTATTTTTTGGGATGTCACCAGAGTGTTACGTTCCCATTTGAGTGACCCCATACTGATTTTAGAGGAAACATTTGCTCTAATGTAAATCAGTTCTGAGAAGTGATTTAAACATGCAAATGGATTTGCAGAAACTTTTAGCATATAGGTATGAGTTTCAGGAAATGTAATGAATCTGTGCAAGTTACACAGATTTAAACCAGTCTGTTAGCTAGCTGTGGTGTGTGCAACTGGAGGATATCCCCTGCTGAAACAAAATAATGCATTTTCTAATACTAAAATCACAGCGTTAAAAAGTTTTATTCCTGACTTTCGGTGGCAAAAGCACAATTCTAAAATCTGTTGTGGTGGTACTCTGCAGAGCTGGAGTCCACTGACTGTTTGCCCACTCCAGTTTGGGGTTTTTTTCCATCATTTTAATTCTGCTTGCTACATGAGAACACTCCTTAATGCTACCTAGAGTGAAGATAAATTATTTTCCCTGCTGATGTCCAGATCATCACAATTAAAAATCAGTTGACCTTGATCTATTTCCTAGTCACTCTTAGATTTGAAGGACCCTTTTTATAAGATCATGAAGGAGTATGCAGACTCTAGGGTTTGCTAAGGCACTGCTAATCCTCTATTAACCAGCCTTGGCTTTGTGATCCTCTGCTGCCAGATACTTCCCCTGCTTCTGCTACTGTGTCTTATAGTCTGCTGAAACACTCCCACTTTAAACCACACTGGTGTCTGTACCCATATTTCATTTCTGGGTCACATCATCAATGTGACTCTGCTGTAGAGGAACCCAAGACAAAGGATTGATTCAGTCCCCACATGTACTTGGGGATAAAGTTGCCCCAAGAGATCATTCTTGCCCACAAATTAACATGTAGGTTCCCCTACTTCTTCTTCCTAAGGTTTGTCATACCATATCTTGTAACAACAACAACAGCAACAACAATAACAAATCCCAAACCAACCAAAAATCAGACACTTTCTTTGCCACATCTGCTGCAGCAAATAAGGATTTAGCATTCAAATTATTTCTTTGGGTGAGATTTATTTGAGAGGTGTGCCCACCAAGTGGTCAGACCATCTTTCCCAGCACAGACCAACTCACTCAATGTTATCCATTACCAGGAGATATTCCCATTTGTTTGGGGGAAGGCTCAAGAACCAAGGGCTGGCATAGGTGTTGCTCTTCATTTCATTTTATGAAATCCTAATCAAATTTAGTGATGCAATGTGATACCTCTCCCTGCAGCCCATCCTTCCCTTTACCACTGTTTTGCATAATACCTATTCCCCCCTCCCATTGTGGCAAAAAGAAAATGACTTTTCCCCTTCCACCATTTCATAGAATCATCAAATCATAGAATATCTCAAGCTGGAATGGACCCATAATGCTCATCCAGTCCAACTCCCTGCTCCTTGTAAAAGTTACCAGTGAATGGAGAACAGACAAGCTCCAGACAAAGTTTGTTAGAGAAGCCCTCCTGTCCAGTCAGCAGGTACAGAAAGGACACTTTTGTTTTCTAAACTCCTCAGAGAGGAGTCTGGATGCAGCTGGATCCCAGCCCAGCCCCAGACTCTTCAACAGTTTATGTCTAAAGGGTTACAGAGGTGTAATTGAGACTGTATGCAGCTTTGTCCCATAGGATTAAAGATGGCAAACCAAATATGTTTAGATAAATAAAATTAAGTATTTATTTAAATTTATTGCAATGATTAAGCAAAATAACTTGATCAGAATTATTTGCTACATAGCATAGGCAGCCAAAACTACTAGTATAGTATAGTGCACTATTTCTGAAGCAATTGAGAAGCAATTATATTAAATCTAGCAAAGTAATTATTAAGTAAAGATTGATGTTACCCATGCAACAACCATGAGCAAACCTATTTTGCTCAGCCTTGAGAAATGACCTTAAGGGGCTTCCCTGCTCGGTGGAGGGATCTTCACACACCTTGGGGAGGTATGCTAGAGGTTCTTGTCATGGGACTGCCCTTCTATAGCATAACAGCATTGGCTGCCAGTCTAATACATTTGTAGATTATGTTTTGTCAGGTTTATTCAGCAAAATATGCTTTCCTGCTGAAAAAGCTGTTAGCAGCTCTTTGGTTTCTTCCATGTGACACTTGTGACTCTCACTTCAAGTGAAGGCCTGGACATCCCTGCTGCTCCTGCCCTCAGGTCAGGGAGTATCTGTTTGCATGTCCTCATGGTGTTGGAAATGATAGAACTTTACAAATACCTTTTCTAATTAATTGTTTTAATTAAGTTTTCTAATTACTTGTTTTAATTAATCATAAGCAGTATAATTTTCCAGTCTGTCATTTGCCACTGTAGCCAACATTTAGCAAGGTTTGTCATAAGCTGCTACAGTGGGAACGCAGCTTGGGAAAATTCCTGAAGCTTTAAGTTTTGCTAAAACAACTGTAATCAACCTTGATATGCTTCAGTGGTCTCAGAGCTAGAAGAGGGATTTATTGCTGAAGCTGGACACAAGGAATGCAGAATTTATGAACCACGAGGGCATTGTGCAGAACCCTGAGATAAAGAGGGAACTAACAGAGACAATTCAACAATCGTACTGTAATCCCATTGTCCTGGTTTCAGCTGGGGTAGAGTTGATTTCTTCTCAGTAGCTGTTACAGTGCTGTGTTTTGGATTTGGAATGAGAATGGTGTTGATAATACACTGAAGTTTTGGTTTTTGCTGAGTCATGTTTATCCTGAGCCAAGGACTTTTTGTTTCCTCGTCTTCTGCTCTGCCAGTGAGGAGGTTCACAAAAGAATTGGGAGAGAGCACAGCTGGGACAGGTGACCTGAACTGCCCAAAGGGACATCCACACCCTGGAACATCATGCCTGGTATATAAACTGGGAGGAGTTGCCCAGAAGGACAGCTGATCTTGGTTTGGGAAGGGGGCTCTGGCATCAGTCAGCAGGGGATGTGCAATTGCATTGTGCATCATTTGTTTCCTTTTCATTATCATTATTAATTACTGCCATTGTTGTATTTTACTTTATTTTCAAATATTAAACTGTTCTTAATTCAACACACAAGTTTTACTTCAAATCTCCTCCCCATTCCACCAGTGTGGGGGGGAAGAAGAGGTGGTTGAGCAAGCAGCTGCGTGGTGCTTAATTTCCATCTGGGTTTAAAACACGATACCTCTCTCTATCTGGGAAAAAGATAATAAAAAGACTGAAAATGTGGACTAATTAGCATGAGAAGCAAGAAGTCAATAACCAATAGAAGACAGAACACTAATGAAGAGCATTATGCAATTTATAGCAAATGAACATTAATTTCTTGGTTTGCTAAAATGTATAAATTGTGCAAAGTTTTGAAACAGTGTGTGCATCTTTAGAGGAGCACTGTAATAAAGTAATGCATGCTTTCTGATACTAAAAGCATTAGAGAGCTTAATTTATCCTGATGTATCCAGTGACACTGGTGAGTGTGATAGTTTGGTCAAGCTGCTCTCAGGATTTTTTACACTAAAACCAGGAGACCCTCCTTGCTCAAGCCATTCCTGGTAAGCTGTAAACAGCTGGAGCTGCTGTGTCCCTGCTCAGGCAGAACATCATGCTCCAGCTGGTTCTATGAGCACCCCCTGACTGACAGCCCATCCCCTCAGACTGTAAAAGTTCTGTCCCACTCTTTAAATGGACAGACTTCTAACACCCCCTTTCTCAGAGTGTGGAGATTCCTCCCTTGAGTGGGAACACCCAGCAAGGTTTCAGTTTAAGACTGAGAAAAAGAGACTTGTTCAGGACCTTTGGCAAGGGTGAGTAATATCAGTCTCTAATTAGCATTTATTTTTCTACCTTTAATATAATTGCTTCAATATTGCTTCTAAATACTAAGCTATATTAGTAGCAATAACTATCTACACTGTGGAATAAAGTATTCTAATTAAAGTCTTTTAGTCTAGCCATTAGCATCATCATCCATTTAAATAAATTGTTCCCTCATGTTTGAGAAGGCTTATAGAAAACAAGGAGACCTTTGCTAAAAACCGCAGTGCTAATTTTCCATTCTGCTTCAGCCAGGGCCACAATCTGACCGCAGCACTCCCAGGGTGCTCTGAGTGTTTGTCTGGCATGCATCTCGGGGGCATGGAAACCCTCCTCTTCCTCGCTGAAGGGTGGTGGGCTGTGCACAGCACAAAGCGGCTGCGGAGATCATAGCCCGGCTGTGGGGATCTTCTCTGATCTCTCAGCCTCGGTCGGGATTCCTCCCGAGCAGCCCTAAGCATGGGAGCCTGCTTGAAGCTGGTGTTGGAGGACCCTGAGGCTGCCTTATCCACTGGGGCTTTGTCACAACGTGGAGGACTTGTTTTCCCCCTGTTCCTCTTGCCCAGAGAGGGGTGGTGGGCTGTGCGCTGCACAGAGTGGCTGCGGAGGTCACAGCCCCACCGCGGGGATCTCCTCTGCTCTCTCTGCCCTCTCTGCCTCGGTGGGATTTGCTCTCCAGCAGCCCTGAGTATGGGAGCCTGCTTCGAGCTGGTGCTGGAGGGCCCTAGAACTGCTCTATTGACAGGGCTTTGGTCACAACACGGAGAATTTGTTGTCTGCCTCCTCCTCCTCCTTGGTGAGGGCTTGTAGTCTGTGTACTGCACGAAGCGGCTGCGGAGGTCATAGCCGCCCCGCACAGATCTGCTCATCTCTCTCTGCCTCAGCAGGGTTTGCTCCCGAGCAGCCCTGGGGGCATCAGCCCACTGCAGGCTCCTGTTGGAAGGCCCTGAAGCTGCACCATCCCTGGGAGCATGGCCATAACTGGGAGGGCCCATTCTCCTCCCTGCGGAGTGGTCACAGTCCATGATGTCCACAAAGCAGCTACGGCCATCCCTGCCCCACAGCAGGGATCTGCTCCAGGTCTGCTCTCTGCCAGCATCTTCCAGTGCCATGTCCTGCAAAGAGAGCTATGAAGAGTTCCTGTCCTTCTCTCCTGAAAGGGCCAGAGTCAGTGGGGAATCCCCAGAAGTTCTGGGAGGGGACATTTCAGAGCCTCCCAAAGGCTCTTCTGGGGGGCTGCCAAGGCCAAAGGGCCAAAGGCAAACAAATGGGGTGGACCCAGGTGGGATAATGAGAGGAAGCAGCATTGTGGCTGTGAAGAATGCTCCAGGGTGGGAGGGGAAAAAGGAGAAATGCTGAGATCCTAGAGAGAAATCCACTGCTCCTCTGGTGCCCTGACCCTCCTCCCCAGAGATACCTTTGTCCTGTCAGGCAAACCCTGTGGGCCAATAGAAGCCACCTGCTTACTGCCACCTCCCCACTGACTGCGGAAGGAAGGGGCATATGATGGTGTCAGCGAGGAAGAAGCCCTTTCTCCAATCTTCAGATCAGAGCATCTGGAGAAAAAAGAGTGATCTCAGTTAGTTTAGGGCTGTTGTTGAAGCTTCCTCTGGGGTTCAATCATTTTCTTAGAGAGGTACCTATGACAGAGAGAAGACTTGACCGAGGCCACTAATGGAAATTTCAGCTAGAGTCTTCCGAGACAGTCTGCTCCTGTCCCAGCAAAACTTCATTTTTATACCTTCTACAGCCTCCATTTCATAAATTCACGGACTTGTTTGGGTTGGAAGAGACCTTAAAGCTCATTTTGTTCCACGCCCCTGTCAAGGGCAGGAACGCCTTAAAATAGACCAGGTTTCTCCAAGCCCTGTCCAACCTGGCCTTGAACACTTCCAAGGATGGGGCAACCACAGCTTCTTTGGGCAGCCCGTTCCATTGTCTCACCACCATTACACTGAAGCATTTCTTCCTAATATCTAATGTAAACCTGCCCTGGGTGAACTGAAAACTGATAGTCTTCATCCTGTCCAACTCTCCCTGATAAAAGAGTCCTTCCCCATCTTTCCTGGCAGGCCCCTTCAAGCTCTCTTGCTCTTTTCTACACAAGTTCAGCATCAGAGAGCAGACAAGTAGCAGGTTACATCAGGGCAGCAGCCTGAAGGACAGACATGGGGTAGTACAGATTTCACAGCACTGAATGATGCAGGTAGTAATTGCATTCAGTGAGAAAAAACTCTGGAGCATGAGAAGCAAAACAATAAACAGGGTAAAGGAAATGTCTTCTGAACACATCTGAATCCTGGCCATCACCTGGCATAAAACAGCAGGTAGGCTTGCTGCCTGAGAGCTGTGTCAATGCAACGAAGCTCCACAGACTCATCATCCATCTGGTACCACAGCCCGTTGCTGGCCTGGGAAAAAAAGGCAAGGACCTCTGCATGGTTTCTCTCCAAAAAAGTGTTTCTCTTTCTCTTCTGTTTGGCAGAAAACTACCAAACAAAGAGTGTGTCAAAACAAATCTGGTCCAGCCCCTAAGGAGACCTTCTGCCCCAAAACCTTGGCTGTCAGTAACGCTGACAGGAAGTTTATCTTCCCCAGCACACATTTTCCCCACTGGGAAGGAAGGGACTTGCTGCTTACCTTTGTGTAGCAGAAATAGTGTCCTCCATGGCAGCTGACCCCACTGTGCACCAGGACAGCATACAAGGAGTAATGAAGGGGTTCTCCATCTGCCTGGGACATGTATGGGCGAAGATCCAGGTACTCAGGGTACTCCACAACCTACAGAGACACCAGGAGGGCCCAGAAGTGACCCTGACCTGTGACATAGAATAGCCTGCCACGTTCAGAGGTGTGTAAATATATCTGTGGGGCTCATGAACAGCTGATTTTCCATAAGGCAACGTGCAATGGTTTGGGTGGCAGGAAACTGTTCTGGGCCAAAGCAGCTCTGTTGGAGACAAGCACTTGCCTGTCTTCCCAAGGGAATTCTCTCCCCAGAAGTGAACACGACTAACCCAACACAAGTGGCTTGTGACAAGCTCTAGAAAATGTGCTCCAGGAAGAGAAAACTGCACAACAATTGTGTACACACCTTGCTGATCTTCCCGCCAGTGAAGCAGTCAAACCTTTTCAGGCACACCGTGAGAACCTTGGGTGCACGATGGACTGTGAATCTCTTGGAGGCAGCAACATTCTTCTTACATCTTGAAACCAAGCACAGAGCCCAGTGCTGAAATGCACCCAATCCTCCCCCAAGGCGGCCAGGCAACCTCTCCTGTCTCACACAGCTTTTGCTATTCTAAGGCTATTCACTGCCTTATTTTTAAAAAGCTGCATCTCATCTGAGTGCAGTAAACCTCCACAAGAAGTTGACTTCTGCTCAATGACATGCAGCCCCCTCATACAGGACCTGGTGTTAATATGTTCTTAGTAATAATCTTACTTGTTACATTTAAAGCAGTTTTCACCATCCAGGTGCTCGGGTGTCACAAAGTCCTGCAGAGCTGCAGTGACGGATGAGGCTGCCTGGAGGAGTGGGAAAGGAGCACGCTGAGCTGCAGGAAATGCCCTCACCCCAAACATTTCCCAGGAGCTGACAAGAAAACCCCTGTAGCTGATCCTGAAGAGACCCACCATGAACCTCTCCAGAAGGAGGCAGAAACAGAGTGTGATGCTGAACATTTCCCTGTGCTCCAGCAGCTCCTGGAGCCATCAAGAGCTCCCTCCCTGTACCACTGCTCAGTTCAACTAATGACACTGTGCAGGGGCATCAGTGGTGCAAACAATGCAACCCATCAGCCTGGGAGCCAGGCAGGTGTTGTGGGAGGGCAAAGGGAAGAAGAATGAGGATTTACCAAGGGTGCAGAGAGGATAATGCTGCTTGTACAGCTTAAAAACAGCACCTAAAGAGAGACCAGTGCCACAGCCTCTCTGTCCCCCTTCCCACCCACACCAAGATCTCTCACATATACAGTTTACATTTTTAAGATAAATGTGTTGACTCTGGAAAGCTGCAGGGGCCTTGGGATGTCTTGAAGCACAACTGCAAAGCCTCTTACTTTGATATCCAAAGGAACATCCAGGAAGGCCTCATAGGAGTCAGAAATGGCTTCACAGCTGAAGCAGGTGACTGGAAAGAAAAATCCAAATGTTGAGCAATGGGAAGCTGACTGACATTGCCCATTTACACATTAGACATCCCACCAGTCCCAGGACCAACTGTCAGGCACATGCAGACAGAAGGGTACAGGCAATGCCAAAGAGAGTAATAGTTGTGGAAACATACCTCTGGATCTCAGAAAGCCCCCAAATATTTGATAGACAATGGTAGTGGATTGGGAAGAGAGGTCCAAGCTGGAAACAAGTGGTAAGACAGAGTATTATGTCCTCCAAGAGTTTTGCATGGCCTGAAAGCCCAGGATTTAGGTTTCCCTTGATGGGAGCACATCAAGCAGCCTAAGGGCTCAGAATGCTGTGAGGGTAATTTACTTGTGCTTACTCATTGCTTGCACTCAGACAAGCTCTCTGCATGGCGTTGACAGTACAGCAAAGGAAGTCATGGGCATCTTCCTCCCTGCCAGGCTGAAAATGTTCTCCTATGCCTACGAAAGAAGAAGTTTGTAGTTCCCTCATATAAGAAGGGATGAAAACCTGTCAAAGCACCTGGCATGACTTACGTCTGAAAACCTTGAGGACAGACAAAGGCAGGATGGCACTGACAGGGGAATGCAAGACCTTGTTCACATGCGCTTCCATGATGCACATCATGCAGAAACCTTGCTGGTGACCTGAAGAGGGACACAGGGAAGGTCCTTAGGCTAGCAAAATATCCACAGCAGTGGGGTACTCCCCTTTTTTTACTCCCATTCCAGTGTACTACTCCACTCCTCTCAATATCCCAGTGATCCCGATTTTAGAAAATGTTCTTAAGAGGGATGCTAAACTGACAGTTTTCTGTGCAAGAAATCCCCAAGAGGGTTTAACTTGCAGGAATAAAGACTTGGAGCTACAAAGAGGGGTCTTCATGAAGGGTAAGACAGCTGGGTAGGACAAGTTGCTTCTAGGTTCAAGTGTTCAAAGAACATAAACTCATGCGGCTGACAAAGGGCTGCTGTTCTTCCTAAATCAAATCCCAGGTTCTGGGAATCTTTGGGATTTGATTAACAAATTTTCAAGGAGATGTTCCTAAAAGCACTCACAGGCCCGGCTGTGCTCTTGGGACAGCAGGTAGTTGGCCAGTGGGGGGGTGTAGGTCAAGCACTGCAGGACAGCGTTGAGGAAGCATGTGTTGCCCACATTGTAGAGCCCCGCTCCAGCACTCTGTCTCTGCTGCCAGACCATGCAGATCTTCTCCGGTGGAAAGAGGATCCTTTTCGGAGGAGCCATTCCTTCAGCAATGACTGCCGAGAAATTCAGTTTGAAAAGAGATGAGACGAGGAATGAAAGCATATTTAAACTTTGAGTTCTCCACACAAGCAGTCAGGACAACCAGCTCGACCCTTCAACTCAGTATCAGGGGAAGCCTAGCACTGCCATTGAAATTTGCTGGTTTAGAAAATTCTGTTCCCCTGCTTACTTTGCCAAGAGTCAAAAAAACCCCAACTCTGATTTCTGGGCCCCAAGACACCTTCCTTTCTCACCAGAGTTGTAGACTGGATTATCAGGTCAAGCTTTCCCTGATTGTAACTGATTGTAACTTACTGAAAACAAGCAAGTACTGAACACAAAAGGTAACGCAAGGATGTCAGACCTCTCTGTGAGCAATGATGTTTCAAAGTCTTGTACACAGTGACAAAGGAGAGACGAAAGGTGTTTTCCTGTGACTAATCATAAACACTTGGGTCAGTCTGGCTGCTCTCAGGAAACATCCCAGAGTTCACTCTGGTTTGTGAGCACATCATTCTGGGGTCTGACCACCAGTCATGTCAGTTGTCTGTGGCGATTCACAAAGTCCAAACCTGCCAGTGAAGCCATTACTCACAGAAATCATTCCCTGTTTTGGCCATTGTCTCTCTCAGGAACAGAGGGCAAAGCTCTGGATGACCAAGGACATCAGGACATGCTGCAGAAAGAGATTAGTGTCAATCCCATCACCTGATTGCAAAGAAATTACTGTAGCTCACCAAAAGTATAAAAACTCCAAATAAATACAACCTATAGAACAGCATTTGCCATCCAGAGTTTCAGCGGTGCTTGTACCAGCTGCTGAACTGCAGGCTTACACCTTTGGGATCAGTGACAGAGCCCCAGTTCACAGGAGGTTCAAAGTCCCTCTGAAGTGCTCCAGTGCATGTTCCCTTCTCTAAAGAGGCCCTGCTGCTGCTGTCACAGCATCAACAGCAGAGCTCTCTGGCTTTTCCACCTCCTCTGCAGAAGTGACCAGCTTTCAGCCACTAACTTAACTACTGCCTTTGCTGCTCTCCTTTTTCTGTCTCACTCCCTCTGCAGCAGCCAAGGTGGGCTTTCTGCCACTCTGGGCTGAGCCAGCCCCTTAGACTACAATCACCCCTATTTACCTATCCTAGGCTGTAGTAAAGAAAAGAGAATCAGCAAATAAGAACTCTAGCCGAGCCTGTATCTGGGCAGCCTACAAAGGTGTAACAGCTCAACCTTTAGCTAGGAAGGTATAAACCAGCCCAGGCTTTTATCCCATATCTCCTTCTTCTATGATCTATCTCAAGAGTCCAACCATAATTACCTTAGAGAGGATGAAAGTTGAGGAGGACAGTAAAAAATAAATTTGTTTAAAAGGCAGGCACATGAGTAGCAAAGGAAGAAGCTGAGTTATCATGAAGGTCAGCTCTTTCATTAGCCTGCTTTCAGGATACTAAGCATTGTGCAGGTGAGGTCACAATCACTGCAGAGGTGCCACATCTCTGCCCTTCTGTGACACAAGGCCACACGGGGATGTGTCCCATTGAGGCCACAGAACCACATGGCTCCTCTCATGGTGGAAGTCACTGGGACTCCCCCTGTGCTGTTGATGAAGAGGGGTTCATTGGCTGGCAGAGCTGCCACTCCTTCCCCAAACCACCGAGCCCAACGAGTACAGGCCTGCCCAGAGCTGGCACAAGCCTGGTCACAGTTCTGTCTGGCACACAGGCTGCTGGGGATTTCTGTTCCACTGTGAGACTCATGTGGGCAAAGCACCCAAGCTCTCACAGGGTCATTTCCAGTGAATTTCATTTGCCCTCAAGGTACACCCACAGGCTAACCTGAACTGGCACCACCAAAGGGACCCTCCAGAGCCTGATCTGGGTGAACCTTGGCTGCCAGGCCCTCACCCAGCTGCTGCCTCTCCTGGGCAGCTTTTTAGCAGCTTCACATTTACTCCTTCCTCCAGGCTTGGTTAGGCTAAATTTGATCAGACACAGCTTTAGCCAAATTCTCACTCAGGATGGCTGGAGGCAGTTTTGGTTGTGCTGCACTTGACCCACGTGGTTTTGGGCTATGCTCTGGATGCCTGGAGTTCTGAGCAGCCTCTGAGCAGCAGGCAGTCGGTGCTCCTTGTGCTCCAAAGAGGCAGCTGGCTGCTATTCACCCTAATGCCTTGGGATTTTAGCTTTTATATTTTTAATATATTTGTAATCCTGCAGTTCTTTAGTGTATAACTCTAAACTCCATATGCAGTGTTAGCTGCTGCTTTCCCATTCTGGTCAGACACAACAATTCCTCTCCAGGCCTGGGAATCATGGACACCTCACTGCCTCAGACCCCAAGAGAGGTAAACAAAAGTGAGTTGGGGAAGCAAACTTGGGGTAAATGACTTCATTACCTGAAGCTGTAATTGGAAGATTAACCCCCAATATGCAAATGGACCAAACTTATAAAAATATTAAAATCCGTGGTCCATTTTTGGATGTAGCCCCTGGGGGAACTTCATCTGCCCAAAATGTACCTGAAGGCCCTTCAATAAATATAACTGCTTTTTATTCCCTTAATTTTGTCTGGCCTCTGTTTTTAGGTAGTCCCAAAAGGCATCACCCCCACTTGAACTGGCTGCTTTGGCCCCTTCCCAGCCTGGGCCACCAAGTTTCACCAAGTTCTGTCACAAGGCAGCGACACACACCAACAGCAAGGATGGATTTTTGGAGATCAGGGCCCACCAAACACCCTCCTGCTGGGGAGAGTCTGAGACACAGGCAGGAGGGACCAGAACCACCCCAGCACTGCTGCAATTTACTCCATTTGGATTTGTGTTAATTTAGGAATTAGGTTTCCTTCTCCCTTCCAGCTAGGCCATAATTGCCCTTTTTCCCTGCAAGCCCCACACCAGCCTCAGATCAGGATCCAAGAGCCGCTGTGGGCAGTGACCCCTTTAGCTGTGACACAGCCGTGCCCCCGGCGCTGCAAGGAGCGGCTCCTGCGGGAACAGCCCGAGCTCCTGCACGGCCCCGAGCCCTCCTGCCTGAACACGGCTCCCTCCTGCCACAGCAAACCAGCCTGAGATTTACACAGCTCCACTCCAGAGTGCTTTACAGAGTCAGGGCTCAGGCTCTGTAAACAGAGGGGGGCACTGAGGAACTCCAATGGAGGCAATTAATAATGGCACTTGGGACCACCGTCCCCTCCTCATAGGGGGGCATGACAGCTTTTGAAATTATACAAATTTTAAACTAATTTTAATTAGCTTTAATTAACTTTTAAATAATTGTTTTAATTAATCATAACCAGTATATTAATCATAAGCAGTGTGTTAGTTTTAAACCACTTTTAGCCAGCGTTTAGCAAAGTTTGTCATAAGCTGCTATTGTGGGAACAAAACTTGGGAAAATTACTGGAAAAATTACTGGCACTAAAGTTTTGCTAAACTAAACTTGACATGCCTCAATGAACAAAGTCTGGAGAGAGAGAGAGATATTGCTGAAATTGGACACAAGGAATGCAGAATTTATAGGCTGCAAGGACATTTTGCAGAAACCAGAAGATAAAGAAGGGACTAACAAAGACCATTCAGTACATAACAGAAAACTCTCTACTATACTGTGATTGTTGTACCCATATGGCCAGCCAAAGATTGAGATTTTCCCCAGCCTGCAGAGGGTCCAGGTGATGAGGCACCGTAACAAAACTGCTCCCAGCAAAGGTTTCTTCTGATCCCTCTGAGCTGGGGGGGAGCTGCAGTTTTAGAGGAGAAAGGTCTGCTTTCTGCACTTCATTATGCTGCCTCATCAAAACCACTGCAGGAATTAGATAAAAATCAAAGGGTAAGCGCCCAGGAAGGCTTCTGATAGCCTTAAACAAAACAGACTTTGGATCCCAATTGCTCCCTTTAGGCTGGAACACTTCCATTCCATGCTCATACAGCTCAGCCTGCCTGAGGCCAGACACCACCCATGGAGGGCTCAGCCCTGCCCTTGGTCACCAGACACCCCCAGGCTGGCACCGGGCCCCTCTGCTCCCTCAGGGAAACCTGGATGTCCCTCTGCTCCCTCAGGGGGAACATGGGTGTCCCTCTGCTCCACTGGGAGAACCCAGGTGTCCCTCTGCTTCCTCAGGGGAACCCAGGTGTGCCTCTGCTCCCTCAGGGGAACCCTGGTGTCCCTCTGCTCCCTCAGGGGGAACATGGGTGTCCCTCTGCTCCACTGGGAGAACCCAGGTGTCCCTCTGCTTCCTCAGGGGAACCCAGGTGTGCCTCTGCTCCCTCAGGGGAACCCTGGTGTCCCTCTGCTCCCTCAGGGGAACCCAGGTGTCCCTCTGTTCCCTCAGGGGAACCCAGGTGTCCCTCGGCTCCCTCAGGGGAACCCAGGTGTCCATCTACTCCCTCAGGGGAACCCAGGTGTCCCACTGTTCCCTCAGGGGAACCCAGGTGTCCCTCGGCTCCCTCAGGGGAACCTGGGTGTCCATCTACTCCCTCAGGGGAACACAGGTGTCCCACTGTTCCCTCAGGGGAACCTGGCTGTCCGTCTGCTCCGTTGGGAGAGCCTGGCTGTCCCTCCGCACCCTGAGGGAGAACCTGGGTGTTGCTCTGCTCCCTGAGGGAACGTGCCCCGAGCACCAAGGGCCAGGGCCGGGGCCGGGGCCAGGGCCGGGGCCGGAGCCGGAGCAGTGTGGGCCGTTCTCGCCAGGCGCTCCGCGGGCAGCCCCGTGGCCATGCCGACGGTGATGGCTCCCAGCTGGGAGCTGTTTTGGGGCGGGTTGGGGCATTTCGGTCATTGGCAGGGAGGTGCGAGGGTGGGGGAGCTTTCGGCCCCGGCGTTCCGTACGTGTCTGGCAGGGCGGCTCGGAAGGCGTTGGCGTTTCCCCGGCTGGTGCAGACCCTCAGCGCTGGAAGTTTCTTTCTGTCGTGCCCTCAGCCTCTCCCAGCCTGCGGGCTCCCAGAGCCGTCCCTGTGGCGCTGCGTGGGGCAGGCAGGGGGCTGCTCCCATCCCGGGGGATTGGGCAAAGCTGTTCCTTGGTGTGGGTCTGACGTTCCTCACACAGACAGTGCCGGGCTATTTTGGGGAATTGGGGCTGTTCTGAAGACTCGGCTGGAGCCCTGCTCAGAGAGACCGGGGGAGGCCCAGCAGCACAGAGCCAGCCTGGCCGGTGCAGAGGGGCACCGAACAGGACACAAACTCTGTTACAGAGAGGTGCCACTGGCCACATCAGCAAATGAGGAAATCTTCCACTCGCTGCAGGTCAGAGAGAGCAGTGTATGTGATCAGCGGCGTTCAAAGCCCTTGTAAGGTGGAGGTGGAGATTGGAACAGCCTGTGAAGGGACTGGCTGGAGCAGGGGAAGGCTGGATACTGCAGTGCTCAGTGTGACACAGAGCTTCCTCGTGGCATTGAAACTTCTGTCGGCTTCTCACACTCTCTGCACGGTCAGCAATTCCTCTTGCAACACTCAGGAGTTTCCCAGGTTTGTTCCGTTAGCTAAGGCTTATGTGCCTTGATGCATCTCCCCAAGTTGTTGGCACATTGCATTGTTCCTTTCTGTCTTCTTCCTAGATTTGATCTGCCAGTTTTCTCCATCCTGTGGTGGCTCTGAGCACCCTCTCTGACCAAACACTGCCTTTGGAGTGACTTTCCCTTTGTGCCACATTTGTCTGCCCACGATGTCATTTTGCAGGTGCCAGGCACTGGACCCCTTTTGCCTTGCATGACCTTCAAGATCCCTTCCAGCCCAAAGCATTCTGTGGTTCTCTGAGGCTGAGGCTTTTCCTGCCCTCTGAGGACACCATGCCCAGAACCTGGAACCACCCATTCTGTGACATCAGCCCCAGGGCTGCATGTGCCACAGGCAATGCAGCTGCTGCAGGCACTCAGGTCGGAGGCTGCACTGGAAGAGACAAGCTTTTGTTTCTTTCAGCTGACAGATGCCGCTGGCAGTGATGAATCTGCTGTACCTCTTCATCCTGCTGGCTGTGTACAGACCTGCATATGGCACCTGGGACAACTGCAAGTATGGCCCCAGGCTCTGGGAGGGTGCTTGTCCCCCACTGCCATACCCCAAACTCCATGTGGGAGCCTCCTGGCCAGCGCCCAGGTGCTGGGGCAGAAGGAGCCAGCATGAGCAGCAGCTGCTCTTGGGCAGGGCAGTAATGAGTTTGTGCTTCCAGAGGGACCTGCGGGCACCGGCCCATGGCTTCTGACTTCGACTCCATAGCTGCTGACTACAAAATCATGGCTGGTGCAGGTGCCCTGCCAGGGGCCTGGCCCTGGATTGTCAGCATCCAGGACCCCAGGAAAATAGGCAGCGGCCATACGTGTGGAGGGTCCCTTATCAGCCCACAATGGGTCCTCACAGCAGCCCACTGCTTCCTCCAGGCCAGGTAAGGAGGAGCAAGGAATGAGAGTATCATAAACAGTTGCCCAGCCTGCAGCACCACATGCTGCTCCCCTCCTGTTTCCTTGCAGTATGCCCAGTGCCTCGGCACTGCAGAGCCCAACTGAGAGACTGCTCAGAAGGCTGGGCTCGTGCCACTGCTGCCCAGGAGCCTCCAGCGTGGCGTTCCTGGAGCCTAAGGCATGCTAGGGCAGTCACACTCCTCATTGCTCTGCTTTTCTCTCTGCCTTGGGAAGCAGAAGGCAGGGAAGTGCTGAGCTGCCACAGTGATGCCTTTTCGGGACTACATAGAAGCCAGACAAGGGATAAAAAGTGGTTATATTTATTGAAGGGCCTTCAGGTACATTTTGGGCAGATGAAGTTCCCCCAGGGGCTACATCCAAAAATGGACCATGGGTTTTCACACCTATAAGTTTGGTCCATTTGCATATTGGGGATTAATCTTCCAATTACAGCTTCAGGTAATGAAGCCATTTACCCCGAGTTTGCTTCCCCAACTCACTTTTGTTTACCTCTCTTGGGACCTGAGGCAGTGAGGTGTCCTTGATTCCCAGACCTGGAGAGGAATTGTTGTGTCTGACCAGAATGGGAAAGCAGCACATGGAGTTTAGAGTTATACACTAAAGAACTGCAGGATTACAAATATATTAAAAATATAAAAGCTAAAATCCCAAGGCATCAACAGCACACGGCTCTGCTCCCTCTCACCCCTCTCTGCCTTGCAGGAACGTCACCAGGTGGCGCGTGCTGATCGGGGCCACCCAGCTGACCCATCTGGGCCCCGAGGCCCAGGTGCGCCACGTCAAGCGGCTCCTGGCCCACCAGCAGTACACGGCTGATTCCCAGCAGAACGACATTGCCTTGCTGGAGCTGGATGAGCCTGTGGAGTGCAGTGATTACGTCCAGCTTGCCTGCGTGCCCAACGCCTCGCTCACAGTGTCAGAGCTGAAAACTTGCTACATTGCTGGCTGGGGTTCCGCCAATGCAAAAGGTGAGTTCTCAAATAGGGCCCTGAGGGTGAGCTGGACACACCAGGGAAATGGGATGGGCTTTCTGACAGCAGAGACCAAAGTCAGGCTGTAGGCTATATGCCTCTGGAGAGATGCCTCTGCTCCCCAAAGGCAGACAGAAAGGACACAGCACTTCAACAGCTGCTCCAAAGGCAAAGCCAAGCCTTAGGGAAGGACTTGGCCCCCAGACGGGAGTGGAACTGGCAAGGAGCTGCTGGGTGCTCATTCCTTCCTGTGTTCCCAGCTGAGGGTCCAAGTGATGTCCTGCAGGAAGCCAAGGTCCGTCTCCTGGATATCCGTCTCGTTAACAGCAGCCGCTGGTACTCTGGGGCCATTCACACCCACAACCTGTGTGCTGGCTACCCACGGGGTGGCATGGACACCTGCCAGGTAGGATTGCTGGGAGCCAGCCAGCCCCCAGCAGTAAAGGTACCCTGTCACCATAGGCTTTTCCTGGCAAATCACTTTTTCTCCACTGGGTCCCCTCCACTGGTGGAGTTTCCTTGCCAAGTGCCCATGTTCCCCAGGCCTGCCCCTCTGCCCAGAAAGCCCATCCAGTGTTCTCGGCAGCCTAGAGGTCCAGATTCTGGACCGTCCATGCTCTGCACATCCAGGATCACTGTGCAGATACAAGAGGGAGCCTTCAGAGACACCCACCCTGTTCCCAGCTAAGTTTCTGGAGACTCCAGCACCTGAGCAATGCCTTTTTGTGCCCTGAACACAGCTGTGGCAGGGGCTGGAGGAGAGAAGCAAGCCTCTAGTGCTGACAGCAGCCACCCAACAGCACCCTAGTCCTCTTTCCTCTGTTGCAGGGCGACAGTGGAGGGCCTCTGGTGTGCAAAGATAACCATGCCAGCTACTTCTGGCTTGTTGGAGTGACCAGCTGGGGAAAAGGCTGTGCCAGAACAAAACGGCCGGGAGTCTACACCTCCACTCAGTACTTCTACAACTGGATCCTGATCCAGATGGGCATGTGCCCACCTGTAACAGCCAATTCAGCACCAGAATCAACCTGCATCTTAACCCCTCTTGAGCAGCCAGAGCCAACACCAACAGAGTCAGGCTGCTCTACTCCCACTACATGTCCACAGTCATCTGAAACAGCTGCTCCAACGCCAGAGCCAACCTTCAGCTCAACCCCTCTTGAGCAGCCGGAGCCAACACCAACAGAGTCAGGCTGCTCTACTCCCACTCCATGTCCACAGTCATCTGAAACAGCTGCTCCAACACCAGAGCCAACCTTCAGCTCAATCCCTCTTGAGCAGCCAGAGCCAACACCAACAGAGTCAGGCTGCTCTACTCCCACTCCATGTCCACAGTCATCTGAAACAGCTGCTCCAACGCCAGAGCCAACCTTCAGTTCAACCCCCTTTGAGCAGCCAGAGCCAACACCAACAGAGTCAGGTTGCTCTATGCCCACTCCTCATCACCCAACTGCAACAGCCACACCAGAGCCAGACATGACCTCAAACCCCTCTGAGGAGCCAATGCCAACGCAACCTCTCTTGCCCACTCCACATCCATACAAGATACTGGTGCATTTCTTAACTCGGGTGCACCAGATGCTGCAGGACCTCATGGGAAAAAAGGCATGAGCATCAGGATGAACAGGATCCCGTGCAGGCTGCAGTGGACCATGACCACTTCATACTAGGCCAGTGCCTGCTGATCCAAAGGCAGCCTCAGGGTCAAACATGTCCTCTGTCTTGCCCATCTTCCTCCTCTGCATGCACACAAATGCTGAAATTGATTTAGTTGTGGAAATAAAGTTGCCTACTGCCACTGTTAGCACATATTTGCAGTCCAGTCCAGTCTCCTGTGCAAGGCAAGGAGTCCCAAGCCAGGCACCAGCAAAATGAAGCTGTAATGGGAGAAGGGAACACAGGTTACAGGGGGCTACAGCTCTTGAGAACAGCAGTTGAGAACACTGTTTTATGCTGTCCATCAGTGGGATCCCTGCATGTGGGACTTAAAACTGGACTCTCTCATGACTCAGGAGACACCATTCCAGAAACACTCAAGGCTGAAGATTGGCCAGACATAGGCTGAGGAGGAGTTCCACAGCCAGGAGCAAGGATTTCTGAGCAGTGGGGAGACAGAAGAGCATTGTGCCACTCCCCATATTGTGATACATGAACTGTCCACAGCTCACCTGCAGACACTGCTGGCACTGGGACTGACTCCACATCTGTCAAACACACAAGGAATATTTTGGCAAGGTGCCCCATGTTTCCCTACACTAAGCATCTTTACCAGATGCTTTACCAGTTAGCCTTCTCTAACAACACTATCCCTAACCATTAACCTAACCCTTTTATTTCTTAGTGCTGCTTTTTATCATCAGGTGTCAGCAGTGGGTGTGTGTGTGCCTGTGTGGTTTTCTGTTTGGTTTGGGGTTTTGTGGGATTTATTTTTATTGCTTTGGGTTGTTTTTTTTTTTTGTTGTTGTTGTTGTTGTTGTTTTGTTTTGTTTTGTTTTGTTTTTTTGTTTTTTTT